>OZ017739.1:278396228-278658728 GCA_963969285.1 Odontomyia ornata | reverse complement strand
GCACACTACGACGAGAAAATATACATAAGTAGTGAAGACGCGAGAAATGTGAAAAGTGATATATGGAATGTGCTACACGACGATAAGAGCACACTACGACGAGAAAATGTACATAAGTAGTGAAGACGCGAGAAATGTGGAAAGTGATATACGACAGTGAGAACATATAACGACGAGAAGAAAAAAAATACGAAGTGAAGACGGCAGTTGACGTGAAAAAGGCGATATACGACGGTAACAGCACAAAACAACGAGAACTAATATAACGACGATTAAATAATAGAATAACGTGTGTGTTTTGTTTGCTTAAAAAATAATAATAACAGTGAAGTACGCAAAATGAATTGCTTAAACGATAACCTCAAAATAAAAGAGGCATTGAAGACTGGCCCAACGAAGACAATTAAAGTGTTACATCAACTTATTTTTGGTTATGAAGGCGATCGGGGAAATCGGAGCAGGTTGAGAAAATTCTCGGGTTTTGAGTTTCGTCACGGGTCGGCGGAGCAAATAGCAAAACTCGATTTCATAAAGGAAAAATTTTCGAAGTCGCAGCTAGTAATAATATGCAATCTGCTAGGAATGGACTACGACGGTGAAAACGATGAATTGGCGAGCCGCATATGTAGTGCACTTATGGATTTGCGCTTACTAGAATTGCAAGAAGCGGACAGCGAAGAAGGTGATGACAGCACAGAAGAAGATAACGACGCTGACGAAAGGGACGACGTAAGCGAGTGTGTGAGTGCGACGAACGATGCATCCATCCACACGAAACCGCATAAGTTCGCAGTGACGTTTCGTGATATAGAAGAATCAATGCAACAGTTCGATGGTGAAGGTTGCCAGGTGGTTGAGGAATGGCTATCCGAGTACGAGGATATGGCGAAGATAATGCAATGGGATGAGTTTCAAAAGGTAATATTTGCCAAAAAATCGCTGACAGGAATAGCAAAGATGTTCGTTAAAAGCGAGAAAGGGCTAACTACATGGAAAAAATTGAAACGAGCGTTGGAAAGTGAATTTGGGAAATGCGTAAACAGCGCAGAAATACACGCTCTTCTCAGAGGTAGAAAGAGAATAGACAGTGAGTCATTACAAGAATACTTCCTCAAAATGAGAGAGATAGCGAATAGGGGCAAAATCGACGATGAAACTCTGATGCATTATACAATAGAAGGAATTCGTGACCACAGTGGAAACAAAATCATACTATATAACGCAAAGAGCATCACCGAATTCAAAGAAAAACTGCGTGCGTATGCGCAACTATCAACAACGAACGCTACAACAAAAATAACAAAGTTATATAAAAATAATACGAGTGAATATAATAGCAAATCAACAAGATCACCAGTCATGAAAGCAATACAACCAAATAAAATACGATGCTTTAATTGTGGTGCAATTGGACACAAATCAGCAGATTGTAGCCAGAAAGAGAAAGGAAGCAAATGCTTTAGATGCAACCAATTCGGGCATGTATCCAAAAATTGCAATAATGCTACGCTTAACAACATCAGTGATAAACATGAAATGATGACCAGAGTACAATTAGACAACATAAGCTTGAACGCATTAGTGGACACTGGAAGTCCTGTAAACTTGCTGAGTTATGGTAAATACGAAGCGATTGGGAAGCCAAAATACACGAAGACCTATCGTACGTTCACTGGATTAGGAGGAAGCACCATACAACCGCTGGGGCAAATCATAGTGCCAATAAACGTTAATGGCGAACATTTCAGCACCATGTTCTACATTGTACCCACCAACAGTATGCAATATGAAATGCTGTTAGGTAGAGAATGGACTAAACAAACGGAAATCGTTCTTAGCCGAAACGAAATTGCAATTGAGAAGTTGCCCAAAGAAGACGAATGCGAAAAGGAGAACACACATACTTTGCAAGAAAGTGTTGGTATGATGAACATTGAATACGATACAGGAAACGACACCGAATTGGATCTACCCGAACCATGGCGTAAGAAAGTCCAGGCCATGATAAATAATTATGAACCAGATAGAAATAAAAGCAAGACGATGATCGAAACCAAGATAGTGTTGGTAGACGAAACGCCAATATATCAGAAGCAAAGACGACTAGCTCCACTGGAACGCGCGATTCTCGACAAACAAATTGAAGAGTGGCTCAAAGAAGGCATAATACAACCCAGCGAGTCAGAGTTCGCAAGTCCTGTTGTGCTGGTGCGAAGGAAAAACGGTGACTATCGCACATGTATCGACTACAGAAAGCTGAACAAAGTGGTAATCAAGGACAGGTATCCAATGCCAATAATCGAGGAACAGATTGAAGCGTTAGCGGGTTACAAAATTTATACACTGTTGGATTTACGCAATGGATTCTACCATGTACCAGTGGCAAAGGAAAGTAGGAAATATACAGCTTTCCTAACCCATGATAATCAGTATGAATTTTTGAAAACCCCATTTGGCTTATGTAATAGCCCAGCCGCTTTTGGAAGATTCATTAGAGACGTTTTCAAGGAACTGATTAAAAATAAAATTATTATACCATACGTCGATGATTTCATAATTCCATCGCATACAAGAGAAGAAGGTATAGAGAAACTGCGTACCATGTTGAACGTAGCCGCCGCAAATGGGTTGGATATTAACTGGAGCAAATGTCAGTTTTTGCAAACATCAGTAGAATACTTGGGGTATATAGTTGAAGATTCAACGGTCCGACCCACGAAAAAGAAGACTCAGGCAGTAATCAAGTTTGCAGTCCCTAAGACAGTCAAACAACTTCGAAGCTTCCTGGGATGGACAAGCTATTTTAGAAGATTCATTGAAGGATATGCAAGAATAGCGGCACCATTAACGGCAATGCTTAAGAAGAATGCATCGATTAAATTCGAACAAGAAGAACTATTAGCCTTCAACCACATTAAAGAAATGTTGACGTAAGAACCTGTCCTGTGCATTTTTAAACGAGAAAACGAGACAGAACTACACACCGATGCCTGTAAAAATGGATTGGGTGCAGTATTGATGCAAAAGGAACCACTAGAAAAACATTTTCGACCGGTATACTATATGAGTAAGGCGACCAACGATGCTCAGAAGAATTACCACTCGTATGAATTGGAGACATTGGCGATTGTCGAAGCATTGAAAAAATTTCGCCCATACTTGCTAGGAATCAGATTCAGAATAGTGACAGATTGTGCGGCCTTTCAACGAACAGTAAACAAAAAAGAAATGCCTCGTCGCGTTGTTGGATGGACACTAATGATGGAAGAGTTCGACTATGTCATGGTTCATCGGTCAGCGCAACAAATGAAACATGTCGACTTCCTAAGCAGAAATCCCGTCATGAGCATAAATGACAACATTAGATCCACTATCAAGGAACAACAGGAAAAAGATGAAAAATTGCGTGCCATTAAGGAAGTACTAAAGAATGGCCAATATGAAGATTACCTGACGCGAGACGGTGTTCTGCTAAAGACGGTCAATGGAAAAGACGTGATTGTGTTACCAACAAATTTGCAAAGGGATGTTATACGGCGCACTCATGAGAACGGCCATTTTGGATTTAAGAAGATGGAAGCTATCATCTCCAATGAGTTCTTTATTCCTAATTTAAAGACGAAGATAGAAAATTTCATACGATGCTGCGTTCCATGCATTCTGGTAAAGAATAAAAAAGGGAAACAGGAAGGTGCATTACACCCGATTGCCAAAGGCGATACCCCGCTAAACACATACCACATCGACCACCAAGGACCCATGACGACTACTGGAAAAGGGTATAATTATATTTTAGTCATCATGGACGGATTTTCCAAGTTCTGTTGGATTTACCCCACAAAATCTACAGGAGTGCGCGAAGTTATCGATAAACTTGAACTACAAGCGAAAGTATTTGGAGACCCTCATCGAATTATCACGGACAAAGGTTCGGCTTTTATATCAAAAGACTTTGAAGAATATTGCGTAGATAGAGGAATCGAACATCATGCCATTACCACCGGCGTACCTAGAGGCAACGGTCAGGTCGAACGGGAAAATCAAACTGTCACGAACGTATTGGCCAAACTCACTATTGAGAATCCTTCCAACTGGTATCGACATCTGGATCGTGTACAACGCTGCATCAACTCTGCATATCACCGTAGTATCGACTTATCTCCCTGTGAAGTTCTACTAGGAGTTAAAATGAAGAACAAGGAAGATTTGCGGGTAATGGAACTACTACAAATTGAATGGGCAAACAATTTTGGGCAAACGCGTGAGTACTTGCGAGACCATGCCAGAAGTAAGATCCTGGATATCCAAGAAGAACAAAAGCGTCAGTTCAATCGAAGAAGGAAGCCAGCCAATACTTATAAGGAGGGTGATTTAGTAGCGATCAAACGAACTCAATTCGGAACTGGACTTAAGCTACGAGGAAAGTACTTAGGACCTTATGTAATAACCAAAACCAAACGAAACGAACGTTACGATCTGGAAAGAAGGGGATTCCACGACGGACCAATGCGAACTTCTTCGTCAGCCGACCAGATGAAACCTTGGTTATACGACTCAGAGACTGAGTCTGAGTAGGATGGCCGTGTGGAAGAGAGATAGATGTACGATATCGTCCCCAGACGGTAGTTTGAAGGAAGTCTTCAATCGGACAGGACGCGAGTTCGCCCAAAACCTAATTAATCAAATGAACTGTGAAGAGACTTTCGTTTTGTTATAAATTGTCGGTACGCTGACACTATTCTTATTGCCATCAAATAAAATTACAATAAACTCTTTACGTCTGATGTAATTACTGTGTTCGGATTTTACATAATTATCTTGGTCGGATTCTTCATATATATGCATTTATATATATATATAAATATATATATATATATATATATATATATATATATATATATATATATATATATATATATATATATATATATATATATATACATTTATATCTTTATAAATATATATATATATATATATATATATATATATATATATATAATATATATATATATATATATATATATATATATATATATATATATATATATTTATATATATATATATATATTTATATATATATATATATATATATATATATATATATATATATATATATATATATTTATATATATATATATATATATATATATATATATATATATATATATATATATATATATATATATATATAGGGGTTACCCATTTTACGCTTGGGAAACTAAAGCTAAAGAAAACACATAAAATATTCAGATGAAAACAAAATATTTTATTCAATATAAAGATTGAACTTTGTTATTTACGTGAAACACAACATCATTCAAATGTCTTCCACGGGACCTCTTACAGGCCTCAATCCTTTTGAGGTAATTTTCAATGACTTTTTGGCACATTTACGGCAATATCTCGGCCATAACTTCACGAATATTGGTTTTCAATTGCTCAGGATTTTGATGATTGTTCGCGTAAACACGATCTTTCGCATAGCTCCATAAAAAGAAATCCAAAGATGTTAGGTCGCAGGATCTTGCGAGCCAATTGACATCACTCAATCTCGAAATTACGCGTCCTGGAAATTTCTCTTGCAAAAGTGCTCGATTAGCCTGTGTTGTGTGGCTGGTGGCTCCATCCTGTTGGAACCGCATGTTTTCCAGATCATAATCTTCAATTTCTCTCCAAAAATAATCGGTTAACATCCCTCCATAGCGGTCAGAATTGCCTGTAAGGGCTCTTCCTTGATCTTTTTCAAAAAAATACGGGCCAATAAGAACACAATGCACACCAAACGGTCACTTTTTCTGGATGCAAAGGCCTTTCTGCGATCACCTGATGCTTTTGAGAGCCCCATGTGCGGCAATTCTGTTTATTTACGTAGCGACTGAGCGAAAAATGAGCATTATCACTAAAAAAAATTTTGTTCCAAAAATCGTTATCAATGGCTTGTTGTTCAATCACCCAATTCGCATACATTCTGCGCTGTGTATGGTCTTGAGGCTTAAGTTCTTGAGTGAGTTGGATTTTGTACTGATGAGGATGCAAATCCAAATGCAACACCCGCCACAATGAGCTATAAGAAAAGCCCAAATGTTGAGCACGTCGAGGAATCGACAAATTCGGGTCTTCCTCCACACTTTGAGCAACGACAGCGATATTTTCAGCAGAATGAATGTTGCGATGATGCACAGGCCTTGCAATATTATCAATAACCGATCCAGCCTCTTCAAATTTTCTGACTGTGTTCGAAATTGTTTGCTGTGTAGGTCGGTTATGTCGACCGTAATCGGCTCGTAAAGCCCTAAATGCTGATACAGCAGAATCACCATTTTTATCATAAAATTTAATGATTTTAACGCGTTCTTCGACTATTAAATGATCCATATTTTTAAATGGCAATCTTTCAGCTAAAAAAATACGCTTTGGATGACATTTAATTCTGACAGATGCTAAATGGCAGGGTCATACATTTCTACCACGAAATGGATAACCCTATATGTAGATATATATATATATATATATATATATATATATATATATATATATATATATATATATATTTACACTTGCTTTCATTGAAAATCCTGGGATTTATTAGTCCATGTAGTACTATCGTTTTGGAGGAAAACTCCTGTGACAGACAGACGATCGGTTTAATAAAAGATGGGCAGACAGCTGTTAATTTCAATAGGGTTTTCTAAGTTAGTACAGAACCCTTAAAATGCTAGTTTGCGATATATTAATGAACGCCAAATATCAATTATACTTACAAAATTTATATCGATGTTTCCTACACAAACGTGATCATTGTCTATATCTGAATATGTACACAGTTTTCTCATAAAAGCTTTCACTTTATTATTGCCATAGTAACTGCTTTTCTTAAGTTGAATAAAACTATGTGCCACAACATAGCATTTCAGACATACTCTTGCCTAAAAGTAAATAGAATCATTAAGCACCAATAACGACTGCCAAATATATTTTGTCAAGTAACCCACATTTGCTTCAACTGGAAAATCTACCAATTTGATTGATTTCTCTTGTGCTCTGACCATGTCATCCCTTAGACGCTCGAGTGTCCCATCTGTCTGATTTGTTTCAAAAAATATTTTGAAATTCTGGAAGAAATCCTTCGCGAATGAGTCTGAAAAAACAAGAAAAATTAAGCGCAATGATGACGGGCTGTAAAAATGTTTTGAACATATCCAAGAGTTAATAATTACGAAGAACAATATGCCAGTATGTACGTAATTAATATTTATATATATATATATATATATATATATATATATATATATATATATATATATATATATATATATATATATACCTGTATATACATATATACCTCTGGACAGAATAATAGGTGGCTTTTGAATGCATTCAATATTTTTGCGGGTGCTTGGATTAGCGTCCATGTTTCGCATCCATAACATACCAGAGTTCCTATCACCGATTTGTATACCTAGAGCTTTGTTTTCCTATGTATGCAGTTAGTCTTCAAGATCGGCGAAACTGAATAAAATATTTTTTGCGTGCTGTATTCTTCGGCCTATTTTGTCTCTCTCGTTACCAGTGTCGGCGCCTAAATTCATAAATTCACCCGCATTTTCAATATTGTATTCGGCAAGTGTGATATTTCGTGTGTTAGGGGTATTTTTCCTCGACTGTGTCATAAGATTTATTTTATACTCATTCATTTGTAGCCCTGTTTTGCTTCGCTGGCGTGTTCCCGGAAAAATTGTTTGGCGGTTATTAACGGCCGTAATAAATTATTAATGTCATCCGCATAGGCTACCACTTGGCTTGGCTTGTATAGTAATGTACCTCTTGTATTGATAGGTAGCTTTCTTATGATATATTTCAGTGCCAAATTGAATAGCAATGGAGCCAGGCCAGTTTCTTGCTTTCGTCCGATATTTGCATCACAGGCATTGGTGAGTTGGTTATCGATCATTTCATTTTGGAACGGACTTATTTGGCTGGGATACCAAAGCGAAGCATTATTTGATACAGTGCGTTACGATCAATACTTTCGTAGGCTTGCTCAAAGTCAACTGTTGAACTCCCACTATTTCTCAAGTATCTGCTTGAATATACTCGTAAACAATTGGTCTATTATCAATCTACATGCTCTAAGGCCACCTTGATACTCTTTAATAATGCTGTCGCTGTAGGATCTGATTTTATTTTCTAAGATTTTTGAAAGTACTTTTATAGTTTTCTCGCTGTAGCTTATCACCTGTTTTATAATTGATTGGCTCTACTCGTTCGGCATATATTTTTGTTGCCAAATGTGATGGAGAACTTTAAAGATGGCTTTATGTGCATTGCTGCCACCTCTACTCTACTGAAATTTCATCGTTGCCCTGTGCTTTATTATTCTTTTGGGTTCTGATGGTGAAACAAACTTCATCTTGAGTTGGTGGGGCTAATGGAAGCTCTCTGGGGATATCCATAGGCTCCCATGTTCTGGAGCTATGCGAAGGATATTTATATAAATACAGATATTTATATATGTATATATATATATATATATATATATATATATATATATATATATATATATTGTATATATACATATATATGTTATATATATATATATATATATATATATATATATATATATATATATATATATATTGTATATATACATATATATGTTATATATATATATGTTATATATATATATATATATATATATATATATATATATATATGTATATATATATATATATATATATATATATATATATATATGTGTGTGTGTGTGTGTGTGTGTGTGTGGGTGTGTGTGTTTGTGTGTGTGTGTGTGCATATATAGTCCGCTGCAATACTATCTAACACACATCTCAGTGATTTGAGCTGAAGGGAGACCGAATAGGTGAAAGAAAATTGGGGATGTGGAATAATCAGTTCACAAAGGCTGAGGTAAACTGTAAAATATGATTTACCTTCGGCAGTAACTCTTTAATGTCCTTGAATTTCGAATTGATGAGACGTCCCAAAGACGAGTCAAAACTATAAGATACTAATGTTTTTAACTGTTGTTAGTTGATTAAAAACCATTTGCGATCAAACATCAGAAAGGGGATCCATAAGCAAATTAACTCCTGTCGAACCTTTTTTTGAAAATTTTAAAAATAGTCAAATATGCTGCGCGGAAGAAATTAAATGAAACCGAAAAAAGTCAGTGAGCCAGCTTAAAGAGGATGACAAATCAATCTCAAATTTTTTTAAAGATCCCGTTAAATACAACAAAAAAGCACGCGGGAACTCGACCATCTGCAGTTACTGAACGGGAAAAGTGGGCCATTCTGTGAGTTGCTTCAAATTCAATGGCTACAGCACGGGAGATCAGCGCACAGGCAGGGATATACATAAATTTATGAAATGTTCAACGTGTTTGACAGCATGCTGAGTATTTCCAGTGGAAAAAATTAAATGTAAGCCAGCACTGACGCTGGCAAATAAAAACGCTCGATTCAAAATTACACGAGAGCACGTTTGGTGGACGAAAAAATAGTGGAGAGTCCTTTTAAGGATATTGTAAAAATTTTTAACAATACTAAAATCGCAAAGTGTTTGTCTGTGCGTCACAGAAATTTTTCTCGCAAATTGCATAAGCTTTTAATGCAATTTTGCACGTACGTCAAAAGTAGTGCCTTCTCAAAAGTTGCAGTACAAAAAGAATATTTTAAGGTGTTTAAGGGGGATCCCCCTATATAGGGGGGCGACCTTGAAATTTTTTTTTTTTTAAATACAGCCAATATTGGTATCAAATAAAAGGGGTTGATAAAAGCTTTTCAAAACAGCTCTGAAACTAGAGCATTTGCATGGTCGAGTGCAGGGTGAGGGGAAATGTACGAATAATTTGTGCCCCCCTCGCAAAAAAATCAGGAAAGTAGGTCTGGATGAGTAAAAGGACAGCAAATACCTCAGAAATCAAAACTCGATAGAATTTGTTAACAATAGTACATTTATGAATTTTACGTTTTCATTTATAAAATCGAAGAGTGGCCCTTAAATTTGCCGGAAATTTGTATCTAAATTTTTCGGTATAAAAAGCATGTTTCCTGAAAAGTTTATGAACATCTAGTGAGCAGCAGCTAAATTATAGACGATTGAGAATTTGCAAATTATACCAACAATTACTCGTTATACTGTGTAAACACATGTTCGCAAAGGACCTAAACACTACAGGTGTGTAAGGATTTTGATGAAAAATTTAGAAATATAAAGGTTATATGTTATCATACCTACTCAAACATTGAGGCCTACGAAGTGAAAATAAAATGGCGACAAATCAAAAGACATAATGATCATATATCAGTTTTCCAAGCTGAATGCATGGAATATATGTATGAGCCAAGTTTTGATATTCAAGACGTTGTTTGAGTCTCAAATCTTTTCACAATACCCTTCTAGTAGAGGCACTCTCCTGCTACTTTGTTTCTGATAAAAAAACGGTTCAATTTAGACGGCTCTGATGGTTTCCGGTATTATTTCCATGATTTGTGGAAGCAGCCTCTAATTTTAAGCAAACTTCGAATAGGCGGCGGTGGCGTACTGACATGGACTCTTATCTACAGCAAATTAGAATTTTAACATATTATCAATAAATTGGGAAAAAGGGGGAAAAGTCTTCAAAATCTATTAAGAATAACTTATCATACAAAGAACACAACAGAATAGTGGACTCTTATTTATATCTAATACGTTTTAACATAATTTGAATCGAAAACTTTATCTTATCCTAATATACTTGCATTTACATCGCGATATCCCTAGCCTACTTTTTAAAAAGTTATCTCTAATTTTCGAAAAATTCGGTCAACTCAAACATAACACAAACACTAAATGTAGCAATAGCAAGCTAAACATCAAAAATGGGAAACAAAAAAAAAAATCACGAATAACTAAGTCATTTTTATCCAGCTATCAACACTTAGATCGTTGCGTTCCAGCTCGACTAGCTTCAAAATACCTAGCAAATAAGTACCTACATTGTAGTTGTTGATTTCTAGAGTTGATATTTAGAGAAAATTTTTTCTTATTATCAGTGGCCTTTCTTTATACATATATGATTTTTAACCGGAATACTGTCAGAATCAAAAACTTATTAATTCTATATGAATAAAGCTAGTGGTGAGACATGTCTCAATCTACCCATTTGCAGAGTGAAACAACTGTAAAAACCAGGGAATTTCACTCACAGTTACAGACTTTTTGATATGATTCTCGTCACTTTAGAAATTTGATAAATTCTTCGATTCGATTTTAGTGTTTCCAATCCACCTTAGGCTTTCTGTATAGACCAGTAACATATATTCACGAAGACATTTTTTTTTCGAAAACTGGCGAGATGTTAAAATCAAAGCCAATGATCGCAGAGGTAGACTAGCTGTTCCCTGCTGTAGACTTTTCAAGACCTTAAAGTCGGTATTGTCATTAGATTTCCATCAGATACAATAAACGATTTCCCGCATAACAAATCACACATCATGGCGACAAGGTGACTGGGTAAGCTGTTCTGAAAGAGTTTAAAAATTAAGCCGTCCAATCACACCACATCGAATGAGATACGTTCTAAGAAATTCTCTATTGTTACGTTTCGTTATCGCCTGTATGGTCGATTGTAGTGCACAAAAGCCATAATGCCATCAGCTCATATTTGGGCGTTTAATGCTATGTTTAATATCACTGCAAATATTTTGCTGATGTTAGGCAGCAAATTGATTGGGCGATAGCTTTTAGAGTATGACGATTTTTTTCCTTTCTTCAAGATTGGAAATAACTTGGCCTTTTTCGACTCATTTGGAAAATAGAAATTGCTCAAAATATTGTTGAACAATATACAATAATTCATAATAGCCACCTCAGGCAAATGTCTAAGAAATATATTTGGAATGCCGTCAATAACACATAATTTCTTGTGTTTATCCAGCCAAATATGAAACAAAGGTCTTCATCGCTAGCAACATAATCAAGAAGATTCAAGCTAATCATGAGGTCAGATGTCAATGTTTCATTGAAATGAAAAATTGATTCGCCTTTCAGGCTTGATTTGAAGTCGGAAACTTTTGCTTCACCAGCCTCTGAAAGTATTTGATTCCCTCTTTCATGTGGGTTTGGTAGATGAACTAATTCAAAATGTGTTTCCATCAGTTTCTGCAATTCATCACATATAATCCTGTTTTCATTTCTATCCGGACGCGTGCTATCAATTTAAATAACAGCGCTTTCGAGAAGATTTATCTCATCACTGGAGACTTCAAGATTCGATACCTCCACTCGAGACTTCTAACGGAATAAACACTTTAATGAAAACACTATCTGGATTCTGTGGGCTAATACCCCTCAGTTTTTTTCACCCATTGATTGCTGATCTCACCCCTGAAGTATGAATGGGGTTAATTTCCGGACATTCCCTAGGTATAATTTTAACAAAGCTAACGAGGGACGGTTGTAGTCCAGCAATCGCCAATAAATATTGTTGTTGCGTGTGAGAAGAAGCCTTGCCAGTCTATTTAACTATGCGATGGTTGGTGTTTCATATCCTTCCATATTGTTTCGACGTTTAATTTTGGGAACTTCTTTCTCAATCGTTTCCAACATGAGCTTCTCTAACTTCAACAAATAGAGATTTATCTCATCGTTAGCTGGATTCCTGTCATTAGGAACCATTGAACAAGCGTTGCCATTATCGGAAGGAGGACGTTGCTTCGGAAAATCACGATTCTTTCTCCAATCCGTTTTTTTAGAGTTTTGTCAAATAATTTTACCAAATTCTTCCTAAATATCGTCCTGTCTGTCCGTCTGTCCGTTTGTCACAGCACTTTTTCTCGCAAACTGCTGAAGCTAGAAACATCAAATTTTGTGTGCAGGTGTAAAGTGGTGCTCTCTTCAAAGTTCAAGAACAAAAAAATTTTACAAGGTATTTAAGGAGGGTCTCCCCATATAGGGGAGTGGCCCCCGAAAAAAAAATTCATCAAAGGTAGCCGATATCGGTATCAAATGAAAGGTCTTTATAAGAACTTCTCAAAACAGGTCTAAATTTGACATTTTTTGCTTCGAGGGCGCACAAAAAATTTGTGTCCCCCTCCTCGCGATTGGACACGTGTGATCCAAAAAATTTGAAAAAAAAATTATGAAGGTAGGTGTTTATGAGTACAACAACAATAAATACCTTAGAAGTCAAAATTGGCTAAACTTTGTTAATGATATTCGAAATTCACATTTTCTCCAATAAAATCATATAGGTATCCTTAAACTAAACAAAATTCGATATTTATGCAGTTCTAAAAAAGATCCTTAAGCCTTGTAAGATTGATGAAAATCCAATGATATACACGGAAGTTATAGCCATTTTAAATTTCCCCAATTACAACAGCAATAACACATGATTTTGGTATTTTCTGGACTTTACATCGAATCAGTCACTGTATTTTTGATTTGATCTTCTTGAAACTTTCAAATAAGGTCATTAACATTATAATTTTTGGGACTTCATGAGTTGAGTGATTTTTGTTAGTTCGTTACACAATGGCGACCGTTGAAAATAGAAACACAATGGATTTTCTTTTAAACGTGCACATCTCTTTGACATATTTCTTGACTTTATTCGTCGCTGGTGTCTGCATTTCTGAGAAGTTGAGTACAAAACCCTTCTGACATGAGCGTAGGTATGTTTGCCCAACTTGTTTTTAAATTCAACCGATGATTTTCATATTGAACTGGAATGAGGAAGACATCATTCCTTTAATGTTTAATATTAATGTTTCCATTAAGAACTATTAAAGGTGAACTCAAGTCTTGCGTCGTCAATGCAAGAATAAAATAACTATGCAGCCTGATCAACTCGATTAATTCAAACAAGGAATTGAGCTCCTCCTTGGACTTGAGAACGTATCGACCATTTGCATAAGCATAGATAACGGAAAAGTTATCCCCATCTGACAGTGAAATTTTGACAACGGAGACTTCAAGAAATTCAAAGTTACTGAACTCAACTTTATCAATATTGTGGAAACAATAGGATTTTCGAACCAATATTTCGGTGCTAGCTCCCGCATCACCGTTTTCCTGATCATTTCTTACGAATTCAAAGTCTTTGAAAGACTATAAGGAATTAAATTGTGCACAAAACAACCATCCCTATGGTGAAACTGTTTTAGTGACTTCACCAATCCTTGTCTCAGTTAAGAAGCAAACAATTTTCTGGCCAATAAAACATGTTACTTGACGCCGCCAATTATTTTTAATGAGGATTTTGCAGAAAAAATAGATAAATTTAGAGCTTTAAGGCACCTGCATATTTTCCAAATATAGATTTCAATTTTTCTGAGAAATTCAAAGATTATGCATGCAGTCCTTTCATTGAATATTTGCGGCAGGAAGACTAAACGATAATACACCATATACTTAGTTGCATTGTGAATCTTTATTAAAGTACGTGGTATTGCGTTAGCTAAAGGGTTTAAATATCTACTGGTTCAGTAGATAGGCATATGCCACGATGCTACAGTGAAGTACTAAGAGAGCACTTATACATACACGAGTCATTACTTAAATAGTTATGTACATTCAAATTGAATAGCAACACACCACTTTAATTAGGTCCGTTCAGTTTTTTTCCAAAATCCTTCGCAACATTTATAAAAAATGAAAACATTAAATACATCTGTATATGTAATTGCAAGTTTCATTGAATTAATTGTATTTTATTATATTAAATTACCCTTTTTTGTGAAGAATTGGTATTTAAACTTTGATTTTGTTCACTTCATCCCACTCCGGTGCTCCTGATTGAAAATTGCAGGGCCTGTTTTGGTACAGCTTTCGTCTGATCATATGCGACAATTTTATTGAGTGTTTTTGTAGTTGGAAAATAAAGACTATTTACTTTCAAAGTTTGGTGCCCGTAGAAGGCAAGGCATCTGGGTTACCCACAAAATATCTCCCCTGTCAACGTGAAAACTAAGCCTGGAACCGTTTGATACATTGCCTTGGACAAGGCCGCATTTTCCTATGCCGTGAGGTGCCATCAAGTTGAAGAAATCCCTCTTCTAGTAAGAAAGGAGAGAGGAAGTGGGATTGCTGGCTAAATGATCCCCCAGCCTCAATACCCTTGCGTGCTCAAGTGATCGCTTTTTTTTATATTAGGACCGGTTACGTTTGTCAACCAATAGAAGCATCTCCCAAATTAGATTATCTGAAGAAAGCGGTCTCATTTCCCTGTGTTCCTCTTGTTCCCGTGCAGCTTGTTAAGAATCCTCCTCCTTTCGCGCACAAAACTTATAACCATTCACCCGGCAAGCAATACTGAAAACATGCACGCCAACTCAAGTGTTGGATCAGGTATCACAACGACCATGACCAGCACCATATATACCAGCACCATATAACTTCCCCTAACTCGAATCCGCATTCGTCTACAATTTGTATTCGAGTTAAGGGAAGTTCGAGTAAGAGGATTTAAAAAACTTTCACTTCAAATGATCTATTATTTTAAAAGCCAAATTCAACATAAATTCAAATTCAACTTGTACAAAAAAGGTTTGCAATGAACAAATGTGCCACTAAAAGGGATGAAATAAAAAACTTTTAGAAAAAAAAGAAAATGGACTTCGAAATGCCCTAAAAAGGATGAAATAAATTTTATGGAAGCGATGCCATATCATATATTCCTCATTCTTTTGTGATGGTGCAGATGTTGAAAGTATTTATGTTGAAATGGGGAAATTGATTTGTAACCGCTTCCATAAAATTTATTTCATCGCATTTCGAAGTCGGTTTTCTTTTTTTTCTAAAAGTTTTTTATTTCACCCTATTTAGTGGCAAATTTTTTCATTGCAAACCTATCAAAGCTCAGTTTCTTGAATACAATGTATCATGTACTCGTATATTAAAATAAAATTTTTAATGCAATGCAAAAACCACTACGGCGAAAATCTGCAGCGTTCATCTGAATCCAATTTAATTCTGGTACATTTAATTTATGATCTACTCACCGTCTACCTTGATTTTAGATTTCATAAAAATCTAATATGGATTGTAGCTTTGAGAAATTTTCGAATTTCGAACTTTGCGTAGCCGCCATTTTTATATTCTGACCTGACTCTGAAGTGCTTTTTTATCGTTCAACTTTTTTCGACCGCCATTTTGTTCAAATTGTTCCACTTTGGATTTTTTATTGTGAGCTTTATCCTACAATTGAATAAATTCTTGTACCAGTTTTGGTACAATCCGGAGCTATACTATGGTCAGAATAGAAATATTTCTGAAAATTTGGCGAAAATCGAAGCAAAGTGGCGACCTTCAGGCACAAATTTTGTTATATCCTATCTACATATAACCAACCACACACACAGACACATCCATATATATATATATATATATATATATATATATATATATATATATATATATATATATATATATATTTATATATATCTGTATATATATATACATCTATATATATATATATATATATATATATATATATATATATATATATATATATATATATATATGTATATATTTATATATATCTGTATATATATATACATCTATATATATATATATATATATATATATATATATGTATATATATATATATATATATATATATATATATATATATATATATATATATACGAGGTGTGTTCAAAAAGTATCACGCATTTTGAGTTTTCGCGGGTTACGTATATTCGAATTTCGATTTTTTTGTGGCGTTATGTTGGTACTCATGTCTGTCACTTATGCCGACAAGCTCGGCCATTTTGAATTTTCACTTGAATGGTGATAGCTGCTTTACTTGCACGTGTTTTCAATCGTCTTCGATTTTTACTTATTCAAAAAAATGGATCAAAGAACGTGTATCAAATTTTGTGTGAAAAACGAAATTAAGTGCGCGGATGCATTCCGAATGTTGACTGTGGCATACGGAGAAGCTACCTTGGACCGAAGCAACGTTTATCGGTGGTACAAAATGTTTTTAGAAGGCCGAGAAGATGTGAACGACGAAGAGCGTGCCGGACGCCCGAGCACTTCAACAACAGACGAAAAAATTAATGAAGTGGAGAAAATGGTATTGGCCAATCGTCAAATCACCATTAGAGAAGTTGCTGAGGACCTAAACATATCGATTGGCTCGTGCCATTCGATTTTTATCAACGATTTGGGCATGAGACGGGTCGCCGCGAAATTCGTACCAAAATTGCTCAATTGCGACCAAAAACAGCAACGCATGAACATTGCTAATGAGATGTTAAACTCTGTCCGCGACGAACCAAATTTGCTCCAGAGGGTCATAACTGGTGACGAATCGTGGGTTTATGGTTATGACGTGGAAACCAAAGCTCAATCATCTCAATGGAAGCTGCCGCATGAACCAAGACCGAAAAAAGCGCGCCAAGTTCGGTCGAATGTGAAAGTTTTGCTGACAGTTTTCTTCGATTGCAGGGGCGTGGTGCATCATGAGTTCTTGCCACAGGGAAGAACGGTCAATAAGGAATATTACCTGCAAGTTATGCGCAATTTGCGCGAAGCAATCCGCCAGAAACGCCCGGATTTGTGGGAGAACAAAAATTGGCTTTTGCACCACGATAACGCCCCTGCTCACACATCATTGCTTGTGCGCGACTTTTGGGCCAAAAACAACACACCAATGATGCCGCAGCCACCGTATTCCCCAGATCTGGCCCCCTGTGACTTTTTCTTGTTTCTTAAACTGAAGAGGCCCATGAAAGGACGACGTTACGCTACGCTTGACGAGATAAAGACGGCATCGAAGGAGGAGCTGAACAAGATTTAAAAAAATGATTTTTTGAAGTGCTTCGAAGATTGGAAAAACCGTTGGCACAAGTGTATAATATCTCATGGGGATTACTTTGACGGGGACAAAATAGATATTCATGAATAAATAAATAATTTTTGAAAAAAAAACAAAATTCGCGATATTTTTTGAACACACCTCGTATGTATATATTTATATATATCTGTATATATATATATATATATATATATATATATATATATATATATATATATATATATATATATATATATATATATATATATATGTATGTATCGACATATGTATTTATATATGTAAACATACAATTTGCTCCGGAATCAATCTCAAGAAATTTACTTAAAAAGATCCTTCTTAACCGTATCACTCGTTCACTTTTATTCGATACCCATCGCCCTCGTTTTCAGTTAACTATGGCACCTAATTTTCATGAAAGTTTCAAGATTATTATACCCTATAGTTCAATGAAAGCTCGGCTATGCATTTTCATCTTCATCTGTGAAGTTATGATCAGTTATAGAAGGAAAAGTATCTCTTTTCACGTTGCGATTCTCGCCGGTCTTTAGTATGGGAATTACTAACTTTAGATTTCTGGGCATATGTTATAATATATTATATTAACTGGAAAGTAACGAATCAACTCTTCAATTTGCAATCACACAGTCCTTATTATTTCTTCGGGGAATTTTATAAATCCTATGTGTAACGCTTACATCTAAGGATATAAGAAGGATCTTTTACTAAGCCTGAAATGTTTCCTCTAGCTATTGTTCAATTGTATTTATGCCACATTTAGAAGTAATTTATTGGTTATTTTCGGTAGAAATGATTGAATAAAATGTACCATTTATGCAGAAAATTAAGGATACTGATAATTTTTAAAATGTACCCTTTATGCAGAAAATTAAGGATACTGATAATTTTTATCATTCATCACCAAAGGAGTCGGTATCTCCATCAAATCCTTGAAGAGTGCCAACTAATTGGCACTTTTCGTGCGAAAGATTATTTAAACTCAATTTCTCGACATCAATGTATCATATTGAAGTGTTAATATCTACAGAGTCCTTAGAAGGATTACAATTCTGTTCCGACACATTTTAGATCAATATGTTGTCCTCCATTTGAAACATCTACAATCAAAATCCGTGCACCCGCTGATCAGTTATGCTGAAAAATCCGGGTGAAATTCGGAAATTTTTAAGTTTTAACGGTAAAAGTCCTTTACCGTTACTTGAATTCCTCACCCTTTAAACGGGACCTAACTGGAAGAAAGACGTATCATTTGCCAAAAACAGGAGTCTTCTATCTATTCCCGTTTAAAAGTTATGCGTGCGCAAAAAATAGCAAAAAAAAATATACATACGTGAAGAATTGATAACCTTCTTTCTTTTGGAAGTCGGTTAATAAATCAACACAACAAAAAAGCAAATTGAACAAATCAAAATTAAGTTATTGAACATTTATGTACATATGTACGTATGTATGTTTTGTGATGCTAAAAGTAGATTAGCATCATGTATATTTGAAAAAGTTGGTTATTTCGGTTTGAGTACATTCTTTCTCATTTAAAAACTTTTCAAGTTCGTGAAGAGATGACTGGATATTATCAGGAACATTACTGTATTACTATGTCTGAATTATGCCCAATACGTGTTGAATACCACACGGTTGAAGTAGGAATTCGTCGTCTGGTGTACGATCATCGTATTGATCAGCACTATCTTGCTGGGAAATTGTTTGAGACTCAGCATCTTTAAGAATTTGTTAATCATTGAGATAATTAAAATTTTATTCACCCAGAGATTCAGCGCCTGCCTTCGATAATTTAGTCCAAACATTTTGCATTTCTAGTTGAATATAGGTGGGTTGATCTTATATGATGGTCAAGGGTAAGCCATCTTAATATTCCCAGTCATTCTTCTTCTTCTTCTTAGCACTACAGCCCCTCTCGGGCCTTTGCTTCCTGCAAACAGCGCCTCCAACTGTCTCGGTCCATTGACCGCATTGTCTTTGTCGACCGAGTTGGACCAGCGTTTTCTTGGCTTCCCCACTGGTCTCCGGCCTTCAGTTCTCCCAACGAATACGTTTTTGGGTATCCGTTGCTCGTCCATACGATTCATGTGGCCAGCTCATTGCAGCTTCCGCAGTCTCATAATGTCAGAAATTTCATACAGCTCATGGTTGTATTGAATTCGCCATTGATCCCCGTCTAGCTTCGCTCCGATTATTCGCCTCAGGACCCGTCGCTCAAAGGCGTTCAATATATTTGCGGATGCTTGGGTTCGGGTCCATGTTTCACATCCATAGCATAACGCAGGTCTTATCACAGATTTGTATACTTGGAGCTTTGTTTTCCTGTGTATGCAGCTGGTCTTCAAGATCGTCACTAGTGAATAAAATATTTTATTTGCGAGCTGTATTTTTTGGCGTCTTTCGTCTCTTTCATTGCCCGTTTTCGTTATTTTGCCGCTTAAATACACAAATTTGCTCACATTCTCAATACTATATTCGCCAAGTGTGATATTTTGTGTATTTGAGGTATTTTTCTTCGCTTTGTTTTATTTTCATTGATTTGTAGCCCTTCTAGTTTTGTTTTGCTGTCGAGCTACAGGAAGAGTTCTTTGGCAGTTGTTAATGACCGTGACAAAATGTTGATGTTATCCGCATAGGCTATTACTTGCTCGACTTGATTAGTATTGTACCATGCGTATCAACTGGTAGCTTCCTTATGACGTAGTCTAGAGCGCAATTGAATAGAAATGGGGCCAGCCCATCGTTCTACTTTAGTCCGATATTTGTGTCAAAGGCATCGGTGAGTTGGTTATTGATGCGGACTTGGGAGGTCGTCAACGTTATTGTCAATTTGGTAAGAGGGACTAATTTGGCTGGGATGCCAAAGCAAAGCATTATTTGGTACAGTACGTTATGATCAATACTGTCGTATGCTTGCTTAAAGTCAACTAAAATTTGGACTTTGTCTATGTTGAACTCCCAGCACATTTCAAGTACCTACTTGACTGTAAACAATTGGTTTATCGTCGATCTACCTGTTCTAAAACCACCTTGATACTCCCCAATAATACTGTTGGTGTATGATCCGATTTTATTTTCTAAGATCTTTGAAAATATTTTGTACGCTGTATAAAGTAGTGATATGCCTCTATAATTTTCGCACTGTAGCTTGTCACCTTTTTTGTGGATAGGGAATACAATTGATTGGCTCCATTCTTTTGGCATATGTTCTTGTTGCCAAATATGCTGGATAACTTTGCGAATAGCTTCATGAACACTACTGCCACCATATTTGATGAGCTCCAGTGGAATCTCATCAATGCCCGGCGCTTTATTATTCTTTTGGGCTTTTCCAGTCATTAGCTTGTTGAAAAAATCCCTTTCAGGAAACAGTTTTTTATAGTAGTCGAAGTCACATCTACTGATCACAATTTCGCTTTATTGTACACACAATCAAGCAGTGATACTTTTAGCAAACCGGAAGATTCCTAATTGTTAATCCATATTATTATTAAAATTTTTCGAGGCAATTCATCCAAAAACTGTTTTTAATGCCTAAGTTCATAGGTTGGATGGAAGATGTCATATTAGGTGCGAAAATTCTAGCGATATCCATGTAAGTTTTGATGGAACTTCCTTCTTATGAGCTGGACAGTTATCTGAAAAGAGGAGTATCTTCCGTTTCTCCTTAGCAAATTTTTTCCAAGCTAAGAATCTAATTAGAGAATAACTCTGAAGTCATCCAAGCCCTGTTGCTTGCAACATAATCTACTCCCAAAGATTTGATTCCTCTGAATCAACGCGGGTTAGCACATATGCCGAAGGTTCCTGGTTTGAGTCTCGTTGGCAATTTGTTTTGAGTGATTCATTCGGAAGGACTGTAAGCCCGTTCAGTTATGATACGTACTAATTTAAAATCGGAACGTATCACAGCTGGCTGGACGGACATATGGCCAAAGCGTGGGACTGACCATATCACCTTCCCGAGTGCCAATACATTCTGTCAAGATAATGAGATACTCTAACTATATATAAGCGAAGGCCCTTAAGGGGCTGTAGTGCTAAATTAAACAAACAGATATATATATATATATATATATATATATATATATATATATAAATATATATATATATATATATATATATATATATATATATATATATATATATATATATATATATATATATATATATATATATATATATATATATATATATATACGTGTTCAGTTGATTTGCAGAAAATTTCCCGTGATTTTTTTATAACTTGTTCCCCGGGTTGTATTTACGTGTGACAACCATGGTCAGTGAGAGAAAAGTCACTTTATAACACAATTGCCATTGTATTGCTGGAATTTCTACGAGAAAAGCATATCTTTTATACGAACATAGTACTTTATTCGTCAGTCAATACAAAATGTGGTGGCTGCATTGCAGCATTTCAAAAGCAGAGTCTCCTTCCTAGACAGAGATCTGTCAGGGCAGCCCCAATCGGAAGTTGACAAGTGTCGGTCAACTTCCGATTGGGGCTGCCCTAATGCCTAGTGCCAGCCCCTCTCCGAGACCAAACTGACTTAGTGTAAAGGAGCAAATATTGCTCCTATTGGCTTTGGACTCTTAAAAAATTTGCTTGATGGCCTTCCATTGTGGTATATTATAGGAAGTTTTAAAACGGTTTAACATTTTCACTGGAAGTATGTTGAGTTTTTTACCCTGAGGAATAAACATGAAAGATCTTAAAATATTCTGATAACGACATTTTTCCATTTTTTGTGTGCTTGGTGCCAATGCCAGTCATGTTTCCATGGATGTAGTTCCTGGCAGACAGTCACTCATGCTGATGTTGTTTTCGCTAATATAATTCTGACTATTATGTTGTTGATGCCAAAAACTGTTCGTGCTTTACCCAGGTTCTTAGCTGGAAAGTGTTACTCCAACAATTCGAAAAAAGAATATATAATTGACAAATACGGCAGTTAAATGAGCTTTATCGCCATTACGCATGTAATAAACACATTGGTCCGGTTCAAGACTCATTTCTTTAATGGTACATCTAGCCTTTGGTCCCACAGTATTGAACCTTGTTTTAAGCTGCAAACGACTTTGGGTGATCTAGAAATGAGGTCTGGTTATCTTTGTTGAGCCCGTGGAGCTGCTGTAAGTACACCCCATCCCCGAATTTCCATGAACGAATGCAGATTCAATAGCCCGATAAAAGATCTTTAGTGTGTTGCTGCAAAAACTATTGGTGATCTGATTGTAAAAAGCTTCATTACCGGGGCGAATATCTCAGAGTAATTGATACTTTCTTACTGACGACATATTTTGGTTCCTAATGTAGCTGTATACTTTATATTCCCACCATCTTTCAATGCATTACAGCATTGCTTCAGCCCGTTTCTGGGAGTCTTCTCCTTCATCACTCTCTTATAGGTTATGTTCTCGGTTGATGGTTCATCTGTGATACTATAGAAAGCACTGTATTCTTTATTAGATATCATATCTTCGTCAATCTCTACTGTTAATGTTGTAACCCAATCGTTCAGATAATTAAGATTTTTTGGAGTTGCTGCTCACTATTATTAACGTAAAATTGGTTCACAGGCTGTGAGGGAACCTCTGTTTGTCCACGAGTTACTTTGAGTAGAGAATCGACATATGCTCGTCGTATTATTTTGTTCGAGCGATGGATGTTCTAAGACTTCTGCTAGAGGTATATGGGAAGGTTTTTGTGGACCATTAAATTGTTCGTAAAGCAAAATCTCTACTACAATGAATTTCTTGTTTGTAATGTTCCATCAACGATACCCTTTTTGATTTGAAGCAAAACATAGAATTTGGCCTCTTTCATGATGGGGTTCAATTTGCGCCTTTGATCTCTTAGCATATGGTAGAGCTCTTTGCATCCAAATACCTTTAGTTACGGTAATTGATAGGCTTACCTATGCAGAAGTGCTCTGAAGTTCTGCTACTAAGGCTGTTTTTTGAAGAGCTGTTAGTTAGATGTGCAGCTTTTTTAATAACTTCAACCCAAAAGCTTTTCGGAAGTTGTCCAAAAGCCCTCTCGGCCCTACCATTCGGCATTATGCTGACATCACTTAAAAATTGCTGCATTTCAGTGCAGATGTCCTCGCCGCCACTGTTAGTTATCAGCTGCTTTGATTAATTCTTTAGGAAAAACTTGGCATATAGTTGGCGGCTACAGTTGTCTCCATATCAAAGTAATATAATCAAAACTGACGTAAGATAGAAAGAAATATGGTAGCAATTTGCATATGTATTAGTCAGCTTACAATGGCCAACTGCGGCATAGGCAAATGCTTATATCGCATAATATACAGGGCTTTCCAATAAAAGGTGTTATTTTGATATTAAATGAAAAATGCCATTTTTTTATGACGAGTGGCCACCAGAATTTTCGACACGCGACAATTTTGCTTGTTGACGAAGCCACCGAGGTGGAAATGGGCCTCATCACTCAAGATGATATTTCGATGGAATTCCGGATCATTTTCATGCATTTCAAGCACCCAATCAGCAAAGACACGACGTTGTTGATGATCGACCGGCTTGAGTTCTTGTGTTAACTAAACTTTGTAAGCCTTAAGACCCAAATCTTTAAGCAAAATACGGTGTAATTATGTTTGTGGAATGCCTGATTCCAAAGAACGACGAGGAATGGACAATCCTGGGTTTTCTTCAACACTTTCGGCTACAGCAGCAATATTCTCGGCTGTTCTTGAGTAACGGTCACGGAATTTATTCTTCACATTACTAAGTTATCCCAACAGCTCGAATTTTTCCACCAATTTCTGTATTGCGGTCCGACAAGGTGCTTCACGAAGACCCAAAAATGCTCGACTTTTACGAACCGTCGCTGCCAAATTTTCACCATTTTTATGGCAAATTTTAATAATTTCAATGCGTTGTTGAAGCGTGTATCGTTCCATTTTTATTAACGGCGTAGTTTCTACTTGTCAAATGTCAAAAATAACAGCTCCAAAGTGACATCTACCGAAATAGCGAGCTATTCAACATAACACCTGTTGTTGGAAAACCCTTTACAATATTTTCTGAATGAAAACGAACGAAACGCATTCCGTGCATGCTCAAAATTCACCTTGCACTGTCCACTGTACTCCTAAACTTTTCAAGACGAGCAAACGAAGCACATGTTTTTCGCCCTCCACTGATAGCTCAGCGGTGAGAAGTAAACAAACTGCTATTCATTCACTTTGGAAGGCATAAAAAATTAAATGGGTATAAGAACTGAAACAATTTCCCTTCACTAGGAGTGCTATTGTGTTCTCCGTGGACCATCTGGATTTCACTGTAGAAATCTGTCTCGAAACCGTACAAAACCTCGAATTTTCGTTGGCACCTCCACAATTCTTCATATACCGCCATGTAAGTTAGCCAGCAAAGTTGGCCTACTAATGGTCGTGTGTGGGATAATAAGCGCTGCTGCCATATGGCTTTCTATCTTACGTCAGTTTTGAATATAATACGTATGACCTGCTATACTTGTGTCATCGAGTTGACAAGAATCTATCAGCAGCGTACATATGTATACTAACTAGCACTTGCAATTGAGATGCTGTCAAAATAAAAAGAGAGGCAAATAAACGTAAAAAAGATGGATTAAAGTTTACCATGTGTTGGTTCAATTACTTGCAAATTCAAGTTTTTGTTCCTAATTGCAGCTGATATTAAGTAATTATGCTCTGGTATCAGCTTAAGAAATTGACTTGCTCTCGTATTGCTTGATTTGATATCAACAACTAATATTGTGAACGTGTTTATAGCCACACGTTCACAATATCCCTCAAATAAAGTCGCAACAAACTTTCTTTTTCCTACAACAATTATTAAAGGTAAACTAATGAACAAACTTATTCAAAACTAGTTGAAATTTCACTTTTTTTTGGTTCACTAGAAGATTAGAGAGTGTGTCCATCATTAGTGACGAAATCAGTAAAATTTACATATATATGTATGTGAAACTTTCACTAATTATTTAAGCGGTATACTCAATCCGAGAAACACTCACTATTCACAATAGATAGAGTATCTAATAGTCTCCTAACAGCTTTACTCGTCGGAAACTCATCAATAACCAGACGCACAATCAACAATTCGTTAAGTTGCTGAAGTCAAGAAAGAAAGGGGACCATATGGCATAGCACATAGTGTTTGTGTAAATGGTATGAGATACATCGTATCACGATGTAGCTAAGTACTGCAACGCCCCATGCGTTTTCTATTTAGAAAGATATTTCACTAATTCAAATGATGATTTGTCAGTCAGTTATTAAAATTTTCATACTTGCAATCTTTTAAATTAGTGAAAAATAACTCATAAACAGTTATTTATCTCTAATTTACTTTTAGAAATTATATAAAATTAGATAAAAACCATTATTTCTCGCGTCCTGCAGTATTACACACATACACTTTTCAGAGATATTCGTATTCTCAGAAATTTTCGAGAGTAAAAAAGTTTATTTCTGTTACAATGGAGAACAAATATAGGAATTTTTGGTGTCCTATAATGAAATTAAAATAGTCAACTTCATCAAATAATATTACTTATCTTCTAGAAAACGCAAAAATATCTACAGTCTTCCACAAAAGTCAAGGTACAGAGAATCGGTAACTGTAAATTGTATTACTGAATCAATATTTTTATTTGAAAACCAAAAGTTATGAAATGGTAATAATACGAGTTCTGTTGAATTTAAGTTTTCATAAATTCAAAGGGATTCGGCAATAATGATCATTGAAGACAATAATTTTTTGTTGGCAATGTCTCTTTTCTACTCCACAAAAGTCTTGGTACAGTTGCAGAAAATGCCCTGTTATTTGTAAAAAGGGGAATCCCTCAAGTACATATTATCAGAGTGAGTTAACAACCGTAGGCCGCTGTCTTTAATATCGCGTCCGTATTCGTGGTGTATCTTTTATTTAATAAGATTTTTAAAAAATGAGTCGAAAGGAGTTGAGTATTAAGGAGCGTGAAATAATTATTAATCTGCATTCAAATCAGAGCAAATCATATTCTGAAATAACTGAACTAGTGTTGCGAAGTCGATCAACCATTCAAAAAGTGATAAATCGATTTAAGAAGGAAAATAGAGTGGAAAATGTGCCCCGAACAGGTCGTCCATCTAAACTAAGTGCAAAGGACAAGAGAAAAATTTCGCGAATGGTAAAACAAGATCCATTTCTAAGCTGTAGAAAAATCTGCGATGTTCTTGGAATTAATGATAAGAAGGAGGTTAGCGCAGAAACTGTGCGTAGAGCTGTCGTAGAAGCTGGATTTTCATCTCGTACGCCTAGAAGAAAACCTCTTGTAAGTTCCATAAACAAACAAAAAAGAATAACATTTGCAAAAGCATATATTGACAAAACAATAACGTTTTGGGATAATGTATTATTTTCGGATGAGTCTAAATTTTGTATATTTGGTGTAAATGGGCATAAGAGGGTCTGGCGAAAAGTAGGAGAAGCATTTAATCCCAAGAACACTATTAAAACAGTAAAACATGGAGGCGGTGGTGTTATGGTTTGGGGTTGCATGGCTGCTGCTGGAGTTGGAAATCTGACATTCATCGAAAATACTATGGATCAGAACTCTTATTTAGAGATTCTGCGAAACAACATGAAACAAAGTGCAGCCAAATTAGGTATGCGAGAAGATTTCTTGTTTCAACAGGACAATGACCCTAAGCACACTGCGCATAAAGTTCGAATGTGGCTATTGTACAATACTCGCATGCTTGCTACACCGCCTCAAAGCCCTGATTTGAACCCTATGGAGCATCTTTGGAATGAGCTTGAGACAAAAATCCGAAAAAGAGTGATATCAAGCAAGGCGCAGCTTAAGGATGTTATATTGGAGGAGTGGGCCAGAATCAGCAGCGAATTTACTAAAAATTATTATTCTATGCCTAAAAGACTGAAGTCAGTAATTCAGATGAAAGGATATCCGACAAAATATTAAGAAAAGTATAATTCAAATAACTATGCAAGACTATAATTACAATTTGTATCATTTTTCTTTAGGTGTACCATGACTTTTGTGGACTTCATTCATTGACTTTCCAACACATCATATGTAATAATATATTAATACGACAGAATTTTCGTTTTGTTTTACATGAATTTAAAGTGTAATGATTATAGTTGAAGTAATACCAAAAAAAAATTTATCACTATAGGTTTTTTAAATAAAAATATCAAACAATTTTCATGATATTTATCACTGTACCTTGACTTTTGTGGAAGACTGTACCTGCGTAGAAACGCTGGCAACAAAGAGACCATGGTATACTCAAAAAGAGACTACCGCTTAAGGGTTCGGCCACATTGCGATTTTTCTGCCGTAACCTGCGATTTTTAGACGCACATACGAACACACTGCGACAAGATTTGCAAAGGAACTTCAGGCATGCGCAGAACTATTATGCTCATTTGAAGGTATGTATGTCTTTGCCAGGAACACATGCGCTAACTCATTTGTGCGCTATGCAAGAAACTTCCGTGCACGTCAGCGCCAAATGTCCAAATGATGTGCGCCTGCGCGAGTAGCACAAAAACTACCTACTAAACTGGTTTTAGGAAAAATCGCAAATTCCTGCGACTGCCGACCTCGGCAAAATTGTCGAAAATCGCAGTGTGCGGGCTTCCATTTAACCATGTGTAACTTGCGACAGAAGTTCGGCTAAATACTCGTAGTCTGATGCATCCCTAAGAGAATGGACTGCGACTACTGAACGATTGAGAACAATCCTGAGTGGACGACAAAGGGAGGTTGGAAGGTGGACCTTATCCCTGATATCAGGGTTTTGTTCAATCGGGGTCAGGGTGAGACTGACTTTCTGCCTGTCTTAGCTTTTGAATGTTAATACATACATATATTACCTGCTCAAGATTGGTATGTCATTGTCTCCTGATTGCATATTTTGCATGCAAGAGATGGGAGATAGGTAGCGCGAGTAATGGAATAAGAGAGCTCTCTTTGAATAAATAATCGATGCTTAAATCAGTTAGCGAATGGAACAATGTAAAATATTACCTTTGGATAAGCCTGACAGGAAAACTAAGCATATTTAAGCGCTCGGGAAAGATGAGGGTTGACGAATCTTTTCTAGCATTCCTTCTTTTTACATTCCCTCTCTGGAAAGGGACTCCTCCGACTCGCTGGTAGCTTAAGGCACAAGATATCAAGGCCTAGCCTTAAAAATAGATAGAAGAGGTAATCAGTGCGTAACTCAGAGATCTCGTGTCGCCTTATAACATGTAATTGAAATACTATTAGAAATTTTAAGGGCCGAACGTTTATATTTTATATGCATAAACATAAAATTTTATTTCAAAAGCAATCGCTTAAAAAAAATTTAGCTGTTTTTGACATCAACGCATTTGTTTCTATTGTATCCTTAAAAAGGTATATCCAAGATTCTTCTGGTTTTTTGGATCACATGGGTCCAATCTCAAAATAAAGGGGAACATGGATTTGTTGAAGATTTCATCTTTCTCCCTGAACTTTAACATCATCATCTATAGCACGACAGCCCAAGTACTCTTAGCAAGATTCTGCTATCAGCTTCTATCGCATCTTCTCGCTGAACGTCTACCTTGAGCTCTACATTTTAATGTTCTTTTGGATTAGCCGGTTTTCCTTCATTCTTTCTACATGGTCCACCCATTGCAATTTGCGTAACTTCATGCAAGCGGATACAGATGGATCGTCAAACAACATCGTGACCTTTACCATGCGGACTAGTTTTGTTGGGACGCCATAGTCAAGCATTATTTTGTACAGTGAATTTTGTCGACACTGTCGTATGTTTGCTTGATATCAGCAAAGAATTGGTGCAAATCAATGCTATATTCCCGGCTCTGCGTGTACCTGCTTAGCTGAGAATATTTGTTCAATTGTAGCCCGAGCACTTTGAAAGCCTTCCTGGTACTCTCCTATAATACTTTCATGGTACGGCTTTAATTTTCTTTCTATGATTTTGGAGAGCACTTTATAAGACGTACACTGTGGACCGATGCTACTATAATTTTCACACCTTAATTTGTCTTTCTTTTTGTGTACAGGACCTATCACACTTTTCCGCCAGTCCTCTGGCAACCCTTCCTCTGACCACGTTCTACATTTTAGTTGATGCAGAAGGTTACTTAACTCCGCCATAGACGGCCCCAAGCCCGTTTGAAAAAGGAGGGAACCCCTTGTTTCTTCAACCCATAGCTTAAATGATTCCTCATCCCAAACCCTCCCAATTAAATGGTAGTAAATGCTCTCGGGGTGCACATTGGGTTTACTGGTTCCCCCATAATGTAACATTAAATGTCGAGAAATGCTCATAACTGTAAATACATCTACAGCTCTTCAACTAAATCCTACTTACACCTCCTTTTTGAGGACGTAAGAGAGTGTAGGCGAATCTACCGCACCTGATAACGGAATCGACGTAATAACCATGCCGCTGGAATAGAGGTTGGGCGTCCCTGGAAAACCTTTAATTATTTCGAAACCTGCAGATAGGCCTCGGAATGGATTGGACTCACGGCAGCGACCCCGCAAACGAAAAAAGGACTAAAGCATTGGATCCTTGAATGTCAGATTACTCAATTACCCTGGCGCTGTTAAGGACCTTTTACAACAGGCCAGTCAATATCAATTAAAAATACTAGCAGTCCAGGAAACGAATTGGACTGGAAACGACATTCAAGACATGAGATCGCATACAATATTTAAAAGTGGGAAGTCTACTGGAAAACGAGAATTTGGAGTGGCCTTCATTGTGGATAGGGAGTTCAAATCGCACGTTATTGATTTTAAGGCTGTCAATGAACGGTTGTGTGCAATCCGTATAAAAGCGAAATTCTTCAAAATCTGGCTGATTAATGTTCACGTCCCGTCCGAAGAAAAAGACGAAGAAACGAAGGAATCGTTTTACAATCAATCGACTGGTCGACTCATTGCCTACAAACGACACAAAAATTATTCTGGGTGCTTTCAATGCTAAGGTTGGCAATGAGCTATCTCATCGGGGAACGACTGGAGGATATAGCCTCCACGATGAAACAAATGACACCAGCCAGTGCCTGATTGACTTTGCATGTAGCAGAAATCTAGTCATACGTTCGACTTGCTTCTCACATCGACGCATTCATAAAATGACCTGGGTATCACCGGATAGCAACACACAAAACCAGATCGATCATGTTCTGATACAACAACGTTGGGCCTCGAGCATACTTGATGTTCGTACATACCAAGGAGCCAATTGTGACTCAGATCATTACTTGATCAAATTAAACTATTGATGTCGTATGTCGAAGGCATATTCAGTGAACACCAGCCCGCTACAAAAATTTGACATCGAAAGGCTCCAAACGGCGTCTAAGGCCAAAAATTTCACAGAGACCCTCGACAACCAGCTGGCTGTCATCTTATCAGACGCATCGTTAAAGACGGGCAACGAGCTCTTGATGGAAGTGAAAGCGGCTATCAGAACCGTGGCAGAAAAGACGATTGGACATCAAGCTCGGCGCAAGAGAAATGATTGGTTCGATGATGAGTGCCAGAATGCGTTAGATAAAAAGAATCAGGCGTACAAAGAATACGTAGGTAGGAAAACCAGGACAAAGAGAGAACACTATGAAAATCTCAGAAGAGTAGCGAATGAGATAATTAGGATTAAGAAAAGAAAATACTATGACGACCAATTGAGAAGTATTGATGTAAGTTTACTGAGCAATACCCCAAGACAAGCATACAAAGTAGTGAAAAGCCTGAAACGTGGTTATCAGCCCAAAACCACGCTCTGTCGTGATGACAGCGGCAATATAATCGCTGCTGAAATCAAGATTAAGAAAAGATGGGCATCATATTTCAAGACCCTCCTTAATCCTCCGCACAGCTCCAGAACATTGGAGCCTTTAAATGTCAGCGGAGAGCTTCCATTGACCCCACCAACTCTGGATGAAGTTTGTTTCATCATCAAAGCTCAAAAGAATGATAAAGCGCCGGGCATTGATGAGATTCCAGTAGAGCTCATCAAATATGGTGGCAGTAGTGTTCATAAAGCTATTCACAAAGTCATCCAGTACATTTGGCAACAAGAACATATGCCGAAAGAGTGGAGCCAATTGATTATATTCCCTATACACGAAAAAAGTGACAAGCTACAATGCGAAAATTGTAGAGGCATATCACTCCTTTGTACGGCGTATAAAATATTTTCTAAAATCTTAGAAAATAAAATCGGATCATACGCCAACAGTATTATTGGGGAGTATCAAGGTGGTTTTAGGGCAGGTAGATCAACAACAGACCAATTGTTCAAAGTCAAGCAGGTACTTGAAAAATGCTGGGAGTTCAACATAGACGTACACCAAATTTTCGTTGACTTCAAGGAAGCATACGACAGTATTGGTCGTAACGTACTGTACCAAATAATGCTTGGTTTTGGCATCCCAGCCAAATTAGTCCGTCTTACCAAAATAACAATGACGTTGACAACCTCCCAAGTCCGCATCAATAACCAACTCACCGATGCCTTTGACACGAATATCGGACTAAAACAGGGAGATGGGCTCTGGAGTACGTCATACGGAAGCTACCTGTCGATACGCGAGGTACATTACTATACAGGTCGAGCCAGGTAGCGGCCTATCCGGACGACATCAACATTCTGTCACGGTCAATAACAACTGCCAAAGAACGCTTCCTGAAACTCGACAGCGAAGCAAAACTAGTAGGGCTACAAATCAACGAAAATAAAACAAAGCTCATGACGCAGTCAAGGAAAAATACCCTAATTACATAAAATATCACACTTGGAGAATACAGTATCGAAAACTTTAGCAAATTTGTGTATTTAGGCGGCAAAATAACGAAAACGGGCAATGAAAGAGACGAAATACGCCGAAGAATACAGCTCGCTAATAAAATATTTTATTCACTATTGACGATCTTGAAGACCAGCTGCATACACAGGAAAACAAAGCTCCAAGTATACAAATCTGTGATAAGACATGTGTTATGCTATGGATGTGAAACATGGACCCTAACCCAAGCATCCACAAATATATTGAACGCGTTTGAGCGACGGGTCCTGAGGCGAATAATCGGAGTGAAGCTAGACGGGGACCAATGGCGAATTCAATACAATCATGAACTGTATAAAATTTTTGACGAACCGGAGGTCTCAAGGATCGTAAGACTGCGGAAGCTGCAATGGGCTGGACACATGAATCGTATGGACGAACAACGGATACCCAAAAAGGTATTCGTTGGGAGAACTGAAGGCCGGAGGCCAGTGGGGAAACCGAGGAAACGCTGGTCTGACTCGGTCGACGAAGACAGTTCATCGCTGCTCGGATTTCACAATTGGGTGACGCAGTTAATGGGCCGAGACAGTTGGAGGCGCTGTTTGCAGGAAGCAAAGGCCCGAGAGGGGCTGTAGTGCTAAGAAGAAGAAGAATGTTACTTAGATAGGGACCTACACTTTAGGCCAGTTCTGCTCGTACTCGATCTATTTCAAGATTCTTTCCTTTTTTGTGAATCCGAATTGCTGTCTGTACTTTATGTCTGGTTCATGGTAAAAGGGGGAATGCTGGTCGACAGTCCGCAGGGGGAATGCTGGTCGGCAAGAGCACTCTTGGAGGGAAGCATTCTTTGGGGTGTTCCGCCCCCACGTACCCGAGGAAATTCCGGCAGGGAGAATGCCGGTCAAAAAGAGCACTCTTTGAGGCTAGCATTCTTTGGGGAGCGCCGCCCCCACGGACCCGAGGATATGGGGGGCGCCGCGAGGTTCCCTCCTGGGATGACAGGTAACGACTCTGATTGGATCTGGACCACGCTTTGGACAACGAACTGGAAATGACGCTTTGGGCTGGCGGATGTGATGGTTTGGACCTAGTTGCTTTGCACAGTAGCATCGAGGTGAAACTCGTGTGTGAACGGCTCCAATTCAATTATCATACCGTATCCGTCCCGGTAAAACCATGGCAGGCCTCGGAGTACGTTCGAAGTTCGCACCATTGGGTTGGTGGTGTAGGTTCGGTTGAGACGGACTCCTGATTAGCGCTGGTCTGGCTTTGAGCACTTGTCCCCATAAGGGCTTGTGCCAACCCTCGCATGGCCTCCCTGCTCTGCAAAGATAACCATGGGACCAAACCGCGACTACACACACGAACGGAGATAGCGGCTCCGAGGGGGGACGCAACAAAACTGGAGCAAACAAAATCAAAAGACCACAAATACCCAGTAAAAGAAACGAAGAATAACAACGATGACGCAACCAGCGGTTGCAGCCACGATGTCAACAGTACATCGCGAGCGGTACGAACAACCACAAAAACGAACACTAACACAACGACAGTGAAGACGGACGAAAAACGGAGAATACAGACTGAGATTCCTGCGGCGTTCGGGTGCAGCAAAAAAATGATGCGAACGCCCGAGCGTCCTATTAAGGAGAAACGGGAAACTCTGCAGGACACTTCAGGTGTTCGTGCGGTGGGAGATAATATAAAGAGCACCGAAAATTCGATTGTCACTGCTGCGATCGTTACCGAAGTGAACGATGCAAGGGTCGCAAATCCCGACATTGCAACGAAAAACCCAGAAGCCAACGAGGAGATTACAGCACTAAAAGCAAAGAGTGACCAGACACCGCGTGAATGCACCGCCAAAGTTGAAAATGTGGCGGAGGTACTGCACTCGGAAACGGAACGCGATAACCTCTCCCAAGGATGGTTGCAAGGTACAATTGCGGCCCAGCGATATGAAGAAGAAAGACTACTCCGAAAAGCGGGAGATGTTCTGAAAAGAATACAAGCTGCATGCGACTCCCCAAAAATCAGCGAAGCAGCAAAAGAAGGGCTCCTTGAACTGGAGGAGTTCCTAGATCGCATAGGGCACTATCAGAGAAGCTGGTTAAGGGCCGAAGACGAAGAGAAGGCTAAAGAGGCGCTTGGGGCAAAATCTAAAGGCGACACGCAGATAGCTCACCACTAAACGGCAATAAAAGAATGGCGTCTAGCCCAATCGAAGGAGATCGGGATAAAAGAAGGAAGGAAGAGGCACTTGAAAAGCGTGGAGCACTAGATCAGGGGTTCCAGACAGTGCTTACAAAAGGAGCGAAGAAAGCTGCAAAGAAACTCCTTCAAAAGTGCCAGAAATAAAGTTCGTATGGACGTCCAATTACAAAAAGGACCTGATGCAAAGCAGGAGAGGCAGAAGGCCCGACGAAGACTCCGGCAGCAGGCACTGTTTGTAAAGCCCTAAGATGGCCGATCCTACGCGGAAGTACTGCGGGACATCAGGGGAAACGTAAGGCCCGAAGACACCAATGCTACCATTAAACTAGTACGACCAACGCGGTCGGGCCACATACTGGTCGAATTCGGAGCAGAGGCCGGCAATAAAGATGCATTCTGTGACGCAGTAAAGAAAGTACTCGGCAAAAGCGCAACTATAGCCCCGCTCGAGCCGATGGCAACGCTCGAAATACGAGACAAAGACTGCGTGACGGATCTGGCCGAGGTAGAAGAGGCCATCAAAAAGGAGTTCCCTAGCGTGGGGAGGATCAAAGTGAGACTGACACCAGAAAACAACAGGGGACAACGCATGGCCATAGTTGACTTGACCGAAAAGGACGCCGAACAATTCCTGAACAAGGGCAAAGTACGAATAGGGTGGGTTGTCTGTAGGATACGGCAAAGAGCAATGCCTCTTCAATGTTTCAAATGCCTTGGTTATGGTCACACCACACAAGTATGCAAAGGGCCCGATAGGAGTTCCCTATGTGATAAATGCGGTGAAATGGGACATAAAAGAAAAGAGTGTACGAAGGAGGCACACTGTATTCTTTGCAAGGATGCTGATCCAAAACTTGATTTTGGACACGTCTTGGGATCAGGAAAATGCCGGGTGTTCCAGGAATCCCTGGCCAAGGCAAAATCAGAGCTTCGTTGACCCGCATCCTGTAGCTAAACCAACACCGCAGTTCAACCGCCCAAAATCCGCTTGAGCAGTTTGCGAGGGACATGAAAGCCGACTTCTTTCTGCTGAGTGAGCAACACCATAATAAAAGTCCTGCATTATGGTACTCTGATGAAACTGGTACTGCCACCATCTGGGTTCGGAACAGTGACTTTCAAGCGGAGAGTTGTGGACGGGGGGATGGTTTCGTGTGGGTTCGGTGCGCAGGGATCACCTTCTTTAGTGTGTACCTAACGCCTAACGAGTCAATATCATCTTTCCAAGCCAAGCTTAATGCTCTGGAGGGCGCTGTCTCGAACGCAGAGGGTAGGATGCTCGTTGGGGGCAACTTCAATGCTAAAGCAATCGAATGGGGCATGCCTCAGATGGATCCGCGGGGAAAACGAATCCTAGAAATGGCGGCCAGGACGGCCCTCGTGGTACTAAACTCCGGAAACACGCCGACTTTCCGCCGTATTGGCTGTGAGGGAACCATACCGGACGCAACATTCGCCTCGGAGTCCTTAGTACGGACGATACACAACTGGAAAGCATTAGAGGACTACTCAGCCAGTGATCACCAGTGCATTCTGCTTAAGATAAGTGATGCTATTTCCCGACGTCCATGCTCTCGGCCTTCTACAACTGGATGGAACATTGGAAGAATGGACGTCGAGAGGTTCGTCAAGGTTCTCACAGCAGGTGAGCCGCTGCAGGGAGCTTCGGAAGGGACGGAAGAACTGGCAGCTCAAGACGTGGTGAACTCTACTATGAGCATCATTACGACTGCTTGCTGCGCTTCTATGCCCCGTCGGAGACCCCGGCACGGCAAGCCCCCAGTGTACTGGTGTTCTACTCAGATCGCTGAAAAGCGGAGGGAGTGTCACAAGCTTCTCCGTGAGGCTCAACGGGCGCGGAACCGCGACGAGGCATGCAACCAGGTGGCAGCATATAAGTCGGCCAGGAAATGCCTTCGCAAACTGATCAACAGTAGCAAGGCTCGCTGCTGGCAAGACCTAGTGGACAATGTGAACAAGGATCCGTGGGGCCTTGGCTACAAGCTGGTCATGGGGAAACTTGGTGCCCTACGGAAGCCTTGTATACATGACACGGAAAAGATGGACGCGATAGTGTGAGGACTCTTCCCCACCCATCCCGTCCGTGTTGACGCTGTCCATGGTGAAACAACAGTTGAGTGCTCACTCTTCACACAGCAGGAACTGGAGGAGGCAGTCCTCTCCTTGAAAGCGAGGAAGGCTCCAGGTCCAGATGGTGTTCCAGCTGAGGTGTTGTGGCTCGTCTATCACCATTGTCCTGACTTGCTGCTCAGCACATTCAACGCTTGCCTACAGGACGGGGTTTTCCCGGTACGATGGAAGGTGGCGGGGCTCGTGCTGATCAGCAAAGGGAAGGGAATCCCGAATCACCGTCTGCATACCGCCCGTTAGGCATGCTAGACACGGCTGGGAAAGTGCTAGAGAAACTCATCAAGGTAACACTCACTGAAGCGATTCGTGCTGCTGTGGACCTATCTCCTCGGCAGTACGGCTTTAGAGCAGGACGTTCTACCATTGATGCGATTGCAGAGGTGGTGAACGCGGTCCAAAAGGCAGAGGCATATAATCGCACCAAGCGACGGATCATCCTGTTGGTGACACTCGACGTCAGGAATGCCTTCAACTCCGCGAGATGGGTGGATATTCTGGGTACGCTGGAAAACTCTATTCAAGTTCCAGAATATCTAATGCGGCTTTTGGGGAACTACCTTAAGGACCAACGCCTGCTCTACGACACAGGGCCAACGAAGGATGGAAATTACATCGGGTGTTGCCCAGGGATCTATTCTTGGTCCGGACCTGTGGAACGTGCCTTACGACGGGCTACTGAGACTTGAGATGCCAGATGAGTCACGCTTGGTCGGCTATGTGGATGATGTTGTGGCTCTGGTCGCTGGACGCACCGTTGAACAAGCGCAACTTAGGCTATGTATGCTAATGCGCCGAGTGAGGAACTGGATGACTGCTTGCGGGCTCACTTTAGCACTGGAGAAAACCGAAGAGGTCATCTTGACAAAAAAGGGAATCCCTAGAGTAAGGATGATCAGTATTGGAGACATACGAATCGAATCGAAGCCAGCGGTGAAGTAGCTGGGGCTACTGATCGACTCGAAGATGAGTTTCTCTGAGCAAATCAGGACAACGGCTGAGAAGGCTGTTTCGGGAATATCGGCCCTGAGTCGACTTATGGCCAACGTAGGGGGACCCAGCCCATCAAGAAGACGCCTCTTAATGGATGCTGTAGGGTCAGTGCTACTGTACGGAGCAGAGGTATGGGGCGACGCTCTCAGCAAGGAGGTATGCCGAAAACGTTTGGCACAGGTACAGAGAAGAGGAGCACCGAGAACTGCATCTTCGTATCCAACAGTCTCTGATCTGGCGGTGAGAGTGATTGCAGGCGTGATACCTGTCTCCCTCCTTGCTAGAGAGCGCCGCACTATTTACCTGCGCCAAAACGAGGATGCGAGGGGATAGTTGTCCGCGAGCAGAGCCAGCGCACACTCAACGATTGACAGCAGTCTTGGGTGAATTGCACGAAGGAAAGGTGGACTGCGTGCCTTATCCCGGATGTGAGACCATGGCTAAATCGAAGGCATGGTGAGTCTGACTTCTATCAGACCCAGCTTTTGAGCGGGCACGGGTGTTTTCAGTCTTACCTGCACAAGATCGGTAAGTCACGGTCTTCCGATTGTCGGTTTTGCCCAGGAAAGGAGGACAATGGCCGCCACACATTTTTTGCGTGCACAAAATGGGCCGGGCTGCGAAAGGAACTCTACAGGGGGACGGGAGAGCTCACCCCGGATAATATAGTTGTGGTGGTGCTCGAATCGGTCGACAAATGGAACCAGGTGGCACATTACGCTCGGGCAGTCCTAAAATATAAAAGTAACTCACAGCAGTCGGGGGCGCTGGGGCTGGGGGATCGCTCTTCTGGCATTACCTCTTCCCCTCTCCCCTCCCGCTAGGAAAGGGACTCCCCAGCTTGAAGGCGCCCCACGGAGTAACAAAATGAGACCTGGCCCGAAGTAATGTGTCAAAAGGTTCCAGGCTGGGTTCTCAGGTTGACAGGGGAGGTGTTTAGTGGGTAGTCCAGTTGCGCATGGGAGTCCCACACTCTGTGCATAAAAAGCATACACCTCCCTACCACAAAAAAAAAATGGTAAAATTTGGAACTTATGCTTTGCTTCAAAGCTTCAGTAATTCTAGCCATCTGTTTTTAATTTCAACTGAGTTAGCTATGATTACTCTTTGTTCACTTTTGCAAAGACCTGTGGATTGAAGCCTTCTCTTAATTGTTTCATAGACGAATATGCCTATCTACAATGCACCGGCAGTACATTCCATCCTTGTTTTATGTGGGCGAGTGACAGCTTGCCAGCCATACATTAAAGAATTTGGTCTAGATACAAATTGCTCAGAGCCTTCCGTTAACGAGCTTGAAGTGGGTGACAATCTGTTTGAATTTCCTGTCAACAATGAAAGCTACTGCAAACTCCTTGCAGTTTTCTGTTTTTAAACACAGTGTGCGTTCCCATGTCAAATATGTCATCACCGTACTATCTGGTTTCTTGCACGTCAAGGATGTTGACTTCATATTACAAATCAACTACATTTCTCGCATCCCGTCGTTCCACTCTAACGACAAATCAATACTCGTCAGCTTCATAAATCGGTATTTGAAGGAGGAATTTATAGCTGCTGCAAGAAGCAAAAAAGAAATTCTGGCGTCTTCAATCGGCTTTCAGAATGAGGCAAAGCGTGTGTATATCAACGACCATCTCTCACAAGACAATAAGAAGGTATTGACTGAAACCAAAGTGCTCGCTAGAAGTAATGGATATCAGCACATTTGGATAAAATACTGCAAAGTTCACGTCAGAAAAAACGACACATCTCCTGTCATAGTTATTAGTTCATCCTTGGATTTAAACAAACTGCGTTAATTTGTTTCATTATCTGTTTTATTTTGCTTAATATTTCTCTAAACCGGTTTTCCTTTAAGACTTTTTTAATCATGGATTTGAATTTGTTCCAAGTATTTATGTTGCCTGACTCATTAGCAACTGTTTATGACTTAATAATTTTTTATTTTCTCATTTTTCATTACACAGCTGTACTCATTTTGCTGTATTTTGGCTTTTTTACCCCATTCTAGTTCAATTCCATTTTATGCATTTTGCTTTTGGATTATTCAAGGTATTTTCTGACATTTTCAAACTTACTAGTAACAAATCAGCAGGCCAAGACGGCATTCCCCCAATATTTTTGTATAAGTGTATAGACACCTTGTCAATCCCCTTGACAATCCTTTTTCATAAATCTATAGCTGAAGGTATTGTACCAAATGTATGGAAATCAGCTTTTATATCCCCTGTACACAAAAACGGTCCCAAAACAGACGTATGTAACTATCGTCCCATTTATAAATTGTGTATTATTGCTAAAATATTTGAAAAATGAGTCTATAATGAGCTGTATTCTTTAATAAAAAACAAAAACTCTCAGCATGGCTTCTTGAAAGGGCGTTCAACTGTGACCAACCTAATACTTCTTAATGATCACCTGACAGACAACATGGAGCTTGGGGTTCAAATTGATGTCATCTATACAGATTACAGCAAAGCATTTGATCGCATTGACAGTAATATTTTAATAAAGAAGCTTCATAGTGCGGGTATCAGGGGCAATTTGTTTCGCTGGTTCGACTCCTATATTCGTAATAGGTCTCAGGCCGTGGTTTGCAGCAATTTCATGTCTGGTTGGATGAACGTACCTAGTGGTGTTCCACAAGGTTTGCTGCTTGGTCCATTGTTATTTATCATTTTTATCTCAGATATTGACATGTGCTTTCAAAACTCAACTGTTTTATCATTTGCCGATGATATGAAAATATTTTGATCTATTTCTTCCCTTAATGACGCCGAACTCCTACAAAAAGACCTAAATAGGCTTGATGCTTATTGTGTTCGCAACAAATTAGACCTCAATCCCATGAAATGCACTTGTCTATCGTTCACACGCAAGCGAGATCCAATAAAATTTACGTATTTAATTAAGAATCAACCTGTTACAAGATCCTCGTCAGTGAAAGATCTTGGAGTTCAACATGACTCTAAACTTTTGTTCGATGAACATATAAATAAAATTGTTAACAAAGCAAGCAGATCATTCGGTTTTGTTATAAGAGCAGCATCAGAATTTAACAATATTGCTACACTGAAAATCTTATACAATACGTTTGTTAGGAGTAACTTAGAGTATGCATCGCAGGTCTGGAATCCAAGGTACGGCGTATATATTGATCGAATTGAACAAATTCAAAAAAAAAAATTTATTCGTTATCTTAATTTCCGCTTTAGGGCAGGTAATCGTAGTTACATTGATTCCTGCAAAGTTTTTCATATACTACCTCTAAAACAAAGACGTGACTTGGCTGATTTAATATTCCTCTCCGAAATTGTTAAAGGTTTTCTAAATAGTCCTCATTTGTTATCTAAGATCTCATTTGCAATTCCTAGACTATCATCTAGAGCACCAGCTGTCTTCAACCTACCTCTTGTATCCTCAAAACTATAAGCAAAATGCATATGTTTACAGAGTCACTAGTGCCTATAATGTCTTGGCTCGTAAATATTTGGAACTTGACATATTTTCCACAAGCATATATTCAATCAGAGTACTTTTGAATGATGAATTCTTTTTATCCAGTTAGTATACTGTCTTATCATCTTAATTGCAAGTACATTTCATAATCATTATCTTATTACTTTATCATAATATCTTTATATTTAATATTTCACAATTTTTTTGTTACTATTATTAACTGTATTTCTTTCTTCTTGTTTTTCTACCTCTTTCCAGATTTGTATTTATATGATTCATACCATTTCTATTTGTAGAAACTTTTTAATGACCTTCTGCTTTTATTATATAACTTGTTATTATTATTGTAATGTCGATAGTTTCTCTAAAATAAATAAATAAAAAAAATTTTTTTATTTCATCACTTGTGACACCTGGTCTGTTCAATAATCTAGTTTTCCAGATTCCAAGAAACTAGTCCTTTATACGTTGCGAAAGTCATTGCAATTTATCCAATCAGATTCGATGCAGTTGTCCTGGTTCTACGACAAGTAAATACTAAGTGGGGCATTGCCAGTGCTTTAACTTAGTCGATTTTAGGTCCATTATACACTACCTTAGGACGCGTGCGATTAAGGACTGAAAGCCCCACACGAAACACTTTGATGTAGGTAACACTACGTTCAGGCCGTTTATGGAAAGGTCTCATCGAGACTTTTCAATTGATACCCTGCATGACTACTAGTAAAAAGAATTGAGGAACACTTCCAAATATTAGGAGCCACCTTATGAGCATTCAAGAGACACTCACATCTGATTCAATTGCAAATTTTGATGTCTATAGCAATTATAGTATTAGTGAAACATGCAGTAAAAAACGGACAGTCAGGCCAAAGAATAGCTGCACATAGAAGCAATAGTTTGCAGAAATTCATTCAAGTGGCTCAAAGACGTAGATATATTACCCAGATCGGAAAAGTTGACAGTTGCGAGAAGCTCTTAGTCTACTTATATCAATCGTTCAGTACAAATTGATTACTTGAAATCTTAAAATTCTGAAATCCTGAAAATGCGATTTTTTCCATAATTTTTGGTACACTCTGGAAAATGAGGAACATGTCACCAAGAGAATTTCAAAGGCTTTTATTCTATCATTAAAGCTCTAAGCGAAATTCTAGAGAACACTAAAATTATTGGATGTGGACAATTTTCTTAGGTTAACAGTTTTAAGATTTTAAGCAATCAAACGGTCAATAGAAACAAGTTATCTGGTATATGGTTTACCAAACAAATTGATAGAAAAAGGGTTTTTTCCGATCTTGAATCTACGAATGAAAATTATTGTAGAAGAAAGCTTTATGAATTCAAAACAATACAGTTTCTTCATGAAAATGCATTTCCAAAAGATTGTTTGAAATATTGATATTTTGAATGGCGTGGAGTTTTAAAATGTTGCGGCAGATATCTTCCTTTTATTAACGAAATTAAGCAAAACGGCGCGTGTTGGCTTAGAAACAAGAAGTTTTTATGCCATTTAAAGGATAAAATTCCCTCTTACATTTTCGCAAATATAAACCATGTACCACGACACAAGTATAATATCAGTCTCAAAATTATGCAAAAAAAAACAACTAAATGTACAAATTAGTTGAAGTCGTATTTATTTTGTATATATGTCGCCCACCATTTCATTTGAAATGTCGTATGTATAAGTAGATGGCGTAGATTCTACGTCCAGCACTCGTTGCGTGTAGATGTATTTTTAATCGCTCATGTCATCAATGTTAAAAATTAATTATTTTTTCACAAGAGTCAGTCGAAAACAATTTTTTGTAATTGAAAACCATCACCGTCGAATTATTCGAGCATTTATCGAATACCTGAAATTCATTTCCTGAAGAAATATAAAAAGTGGAAATATGTTCAAGGGAAGTCCCGGTCTAAGAACATTCCCTCTTGTCTCGCTGCAAAAGCAACGAGATGGATGAGCCCGATGGCTTCAGCCATCAACCAGAAGGTTCGTGTCCATCACTAACGATGACGAGCAAAAAAAACTCAAAAGAAGATGCGACAATAAAGAAGATAAACCGACGATTCTATCGGTAATCGAAATCGAGCAGCTGATCAAAGATAAAGAGAAAGCTGGCAAAATTGAAAAAGAAAATGAAGAGCTCAAGCTTCGAGTCAAATCATTAGAAGCACCCGTTGGAACATTAACATTCAACAAAGCTAAAGAAACCAAGAAAGGCCAAGAAGCAAATTCAAAAACCGAAGATAAGGAAGCTAAGAAGCCATAGCAAGAAGCTGATCAAGAGGATGTCCTCAGCACAGGCGGAGCAAATGACAGCAGGAACTACTATGCAGCGCTAGCTGGACTTGAAGATACGAAGAGTATTGAAGAGGATCCAGGTATAACTTCTAAGTAAGATAATGAGTTCATAGAATACCTAAAAATTAAAAAAAGGGAGGAAAAACCAAAAGTTTTGTCTGCTGGTCCGTCCGTTAAGATTAATGAAAAGAAAGAAAAAGTCCCACCAATCATTGTATTTGGACAAACGGGCAAAGACATGGCTCGGCTTTTGGCAGCCAAAAATAAGCTAAAAGATTTTGAGATAAAAAGGGTCAATGCCGATAAATTGACAATTAGGACTAAGTCGCTGGTTGATTTCCAGGCAACAAAAAGTGCGTTAAATTCTGGAGATGTTCCGCATTTTACATACACCCCCAAAAGCGAAAGAAACCAACCCTTTTCATTGAAGGGTCTGGACTGTGGTGAGGACACAGTCGATCTCCTCCAGGTGCTCCAAGAAGTTGCACCAGAAATACAATTTATTTCCGTTAAAAACTTTGCAACGAGGAGATCGATTGTGGAGCGCAAAAACTTGTCTCACTACTTAGTCCAGATTTCCAGTAAAAGCAGTTCAAGTGCCCTGCAAAAATTAAGGTACTTGAATTTCCGTGTGGTGAGGTGGGAACGCCTCCAGAAAAGTGAGGTCAACCAGTGCTACAGGTGTCAAAGATTCGGGCATTCGGCTGCCAATTGCGCCATAAAATATAGGTGTGTTAAATGCAAAGATATCTATACTCCCGGCGAGTGCAAATTGGTTCAGGCGGAGCCAAAAGAAAAATTATATTGTGTGAACTGCGGTGCCTTTGGTCATCCAGTATCATATCGAGGATCCCCCGGTATCAAGATGCAGAGGTAAAATTCACTCCGAAACAAAGTCAAGCGCACCGCAACAAATAATGTAAGTGGCAATAATGAGCTGCTCCTTAAAATTTACCAGCAATTAAATTCCTTATCGGAGAGAATCGATAAACAAGATTCGAAAATTAACATTGTTTTTCAGCGTTTAGGGCTTTCAAATGCCTCAAAATAAGTTGCCATCCAGCTATATTCCCACGGGTAAGATTCGTCTCATTCCGATCAACGTCAACTCCATTGTGAGTCTACATTGACGTGACTGTCTCCTGGAGTTCCTTGTCAAGCAAAAGCCTGACACCATGCTTCTTACTGAAACCCACCTCAATTCATGGCACTCTATGACATTCAAGGATTTTGAATTCGTAAGAAACGATAGGGTAATAGGTGATGGGGGAGGTGGCACCGGGATATTGGTTCGAAGACCCTATTGTTTCCAAAATATTGAAAAAGTCGAATTCAAAAGCTTTGAATCTCTTGAAGTGTCCGTTATCAAAATTTCACTGCCAGGTGGGGATAACCTCTTCGTCATCTCTGCCTATGCAACTGGTGGAACTGTTCTCAAGCTCAAGGAGGAACTCAATTCCTTGTTTCAAATACTCGAATTGAACAGACTGCATAGCTATTATATTCTTGCTGGTGACCTGAACGCCAAGCATACATCATGGCTGAACGCCACCAATAATCCAAGAGGTGTATTCCTGAAATCGTGGATAACAGAGAACCAAATTGGATACAAGTGCAATCTATATGGGTCGGAGTTCCCAACATACCCTAGGACAAATTCATATTTGGACCTCTGCATTGCTGACGCAAGCCTCGAATTCAACTTTAATATTCCTCAATGGAAACTGCAGGTGTTTCCTTATGGTAGCGATTATAACGCAATCGTAATGGAAATCAATCATCACTGGGATGATTTCTTCCTCATTCCAGTTCAACACGAAAATCATCGGTTGAATTTCAAAATAACAGACTGGGGAAAGTTTCAAAAGTAGTTTAATCGAGAGTACCAGAAGCAATGTCCCCGTTCTGATGGTGGCAACTCTTTCTCAATGGTTCCTAATGACAGGAATCTAACTAACGATGAAATAGATGCCTATTTGTCGAAGTTAGAGAAGCTGACGTTGGAAACGATTGAGAAAGTAGTTCCCAAGATTAAATATCGAAACGATATGGAAGGATATGAAACACCAACCATCGCAAGGTTGAAAAGATTGGAAAGCCTTCTTCTCACACGCGTCAACAATATTTATCGACGATTTTTGGACTACAATCATCCCTCGTTGGCTTTGCAGAATGTCCGGAACTTAATCCGGTCATACTTCAGGAGTGAAGTCAGCAATCAATGGGCGGAAAAATTGAGGGGTATTAGCCCACAGGACCCAGACGGCGTGTTCGCGAAAGTGAATAGCATATTCCACAAGAAGTCTCCAGTGAAGGTATCGAATCTTGAAGTCACTAGTGATGAGATAAATCTTCTCGATAGGGCTGGTATCGAAATAGATAGTATGACTCCGGATAGAAATGGAAACAGGATCATTTGTGAAGGGTTGGATAAACTTGCCCTGATTGAAACACATTTTGAATTGGTTCATCTACCGAACTCTGAGAGAGGGAACGAAAATTTTCAGAGGTCGTTAAAGCAAAAGTTTCCAATTTCAAATCAAGCCTGAAGGGCCAATCAATTCTTCATTTCAATAAAACATTAACATCTGACCTCATACCGATCTTGAATCTCATTGATTATTTTGTCAGCTATGAAGACTTGTGTTTCATATTTCACAAGATAAACAACAAGAAATCATATGGTGCTGGTGGTATTTCAAATGTAGTACTTCGACATTTGCCTTAGGTTGCTATTAGAAATGATTGCATATTGTTCGACAACATATTGAGCAATTCATATTTCCCAAATGAGTGGAAAAAGGCTAAGGTATCTCCGATCTTGAAGAAAGGAAAAGAATCTTCGTGCCCTAAAAGCTATCGCCCAATCAGCTTGCGGCCTAATATCAGCAAGGTGTTTGAAGTGATACTCAACAGAGCATTAAACGCCCACATTGAGGAATATGAGTTGATGCCGAATTGCCAATTTGGTTTTCCTGCCAGGCATTCGACCACACATGCTATAGCGAAAGTAACCTCAGACATCTGTTGGAAACTAAATGATAGACAATGTGTTGGACCATGTCTCATTGATATGGAGAAAGCCTTCGATACGGTGTGGTTAGATGGACTAGTTTTTAAACTCCTTCAGGACAAGTTCCCCAGACACCTTGTCGCCATGATGTGTAATATGTTATATGGGAAATCGTTTGTCATAACTGATTGAAATCTGACAACAATGCGCGAGTTCAAGGTCTTGAATGGTCTACAGCAGGGAACAGTTACTGCGCCTCTGCTCTTTTCAATTTTCATTCGCAAGCTATGGAATGGCTTTGATTTTAACGTCTGATCATCTATACGGCCGACAAAAAAGCTACAATATTTCAGAGCAATCTCCAAAAAATGTTCAATGATGTACAGCTGTACACTGACAATTGGCGAATGAAAATCAATGCGCAGAAGTGTGAAACAATCTTGTTTCGAACAACGCTGCAGGGGGTCAGTCAAGACCTGAAACATAATTGGAAAGATTTCCACATCACGGCTGGCGAGGGTAGTTTAGAACGAGTTCCACATAAATCCTGTGTTCGATACCTCGGTGTTTATCTCGATCAATATCTGTACTATACTGAACATGTGAAAATCATGCTCAGTAAGGCACTTCAAGTAGTCATGGCCCTACGAAAACTCTTTGATTCCAAATACATTGATCAAAAGGTCAAAATTATCTGTTACAAGACACTAGTTAGACCAGTTTTGACATATGGATGTCAGATCTGGTACAACCAGAGCGCTAGTACTATGGAAAAATTAAGAGTTTTCGAAAGGAAATGTCTTCGTGCATGTACTGGTTTGTACAGAAAACCTGAGACGGATTGGAAGCACTGTATATCGAATAGAAGAATTTATCAAACTGCTGAAGTGACGAGAGTCGATATCTTCATATTGAAACTTCTTCGGAATCATATCGCAAGATATGTGACTGTGAGTGAAAACCCTTGGGTTTCACAGCCGTTCCACCCTACAGACGGGTATATTGCGACTTGGCTCGCTACTGGCTTCGTTCCTCCAGAAGCATTCGTGTATTTGGACATGAATCGGTATGTTTTTGATTCTGACGGCGTCCCAGTCATATATCACATATATCCTCGCGCCACCGATAAGAAGATGAAATATCCTCCGAGTTTGAGTTCACGAGACCAACAATTCCAATGGAGATACTCATTTGCTAGATTCGTTGAAGCTGATCGAATTGAGACGGCGCAGTCCAGGTATTCGTGCTGAATGACAATGTCTAAATTATTTGTGTTTATTTCCAGTTTTTGTGTTTTTTCGTTGTTTAGTTTTTGAGTTTCAGCTCATTATTGCTACATTTAGTATTGTTGTTTATTTGTGTTAAAAATTAGTTATAGGTTAGGTAGATGTCATGTTTATTATACTAGGTTAGATATAAGGTTAAACGCTTAGGTTAGGAACATTGTTATAGAATTTTTTAGTATAAGATAAAGTTTTTGATTTCATTTTATTAGAATTAAGTTAAAACATATTAGGTGTAGGATCAAAGTTCACTGTTATGTTAAGATTATAAATAATTTTAGAATAGCGTTGGTTGGTTTTTCTCCTTTTTCCAATTGAATGAAATAATATGGAATAATCTTCATTGATTTGAATTTGTTATAGTTTTTTTTATGTGATTAATGATAACGTATAAATTTAGAGAGCCATTTGGGCCATTAAGTTTTATATTGTTATTGCCTGGAATTTGCTTTATATTCATTTAAAATTAATAACGATTAGTATTAAATAAACCGCTTTTGACTTTGACTTGGTAGATGGCTTAGGATGATGACATCCTGTGGCGATCATCAAAACTATTTCCACCACTGAGTGACGTTGACATTATCTCGAGGAAGTTTGACCTTACACATCTGGCAACCAATCATCTAGTAACAAGAAGACTTTTCATGAGCTGTTTTCTTTGGCTTTTTGGTCGTGAAGCAGACAAGTTCAGTTTCATTTAACGAACTGTTATATATTTAGGTTTTTGCAATAAATTGTTATTTACCACATTAAGTGAGTTAAACAATTGCATTGTGCACGTCTTAATCCACGGAATTCAAGGCGGATACAACTGGTGACCCTATCATCGACGTGAGCCCCGGCTAGGGGAGCACCTATTATGAACCAAGTAAGGACATGATATCTTCGCACAAATTATTGCCACCGGTTGATGCAGCAACAAACTTTCCACCGTTTGCGGAAGTTACTTCTGTCAAAGACGTGGAATTGCCACTATTTTGGCAAAGCGACCCAACGCTTTGGTTTGTGCAGGCGGAGGCGCAATTTTCCACCAATAAAATAACGTCTGACAATGCTCGTTATTACACGATTATCGCTGCTCTGGACATCAATATCCTGCAGCAAGTATCTGACATTATCCGTTTGCCACCAGTCACGAACAAATACGGTACGCTCAAACGGCATCTTGTCAACAGATTCTCCGAATCTAAGGAGCGACAGCTTAACTGGTTGCTCACAGGAGCAGACCTCGACGGAAAACAACCGTCACAACTACATCGAGAAATGCAAAATTTCGCACCTTTGGATTTGTCTGAGGACATCCTCAAAACATTGTGTATAAAACAACTACCAGTGAGCGTCAGGTGCATTCTGGCTGCTAGCGGGGATTCCGGACTCTACAAACTCGCAAAAATAGCAGACCGCATAGCAGAAAACAGTGTTTCGGCTTATGTATTGGCTACAGAGGCCACTCCACCATAGGCAGGCGCCCCTGATATGTCGGAACTCAACAAATGGCTTGAAAAAATCGAGCGTCAGCTTAATGACGTTGTCGTTTAGATGACAAAATCAACAAACAATTTCAACCCCTCTGATTTGCACGGTTCGATAGGTGGTGCAAGAGGCCACCGCACTTCAACTAACAATGAGGCTTGCTATTACCATAAAAGATTTGGCTTAAAAGCGAAGCGGTGCTCGGAGCCTTGCTCGTTTCATGCAAATCAACATCAACGAAACTGAGACAGTTGCCTTCCATCGCCGGAGTGGTAGACAACATCGATAAAATTCCGGAATTCAGACTACACAAAGCCGATCAGCAGTCACACTTAAATTTCCTAATCGACTCCGGATCGTCCGTCTCGATTCTTCCTAAACGCTTCGCTCACCTTCAACAGCTGCAAATGCTAATATTATATGCCGCCAACAACACCACAATTACCACGTTTAGTAAACGACCTTTGAAGATACACTTAGGTTTCAAGCGTCTATTTGCGTGGAATTTTATTGTAGCAAATGTCTCTACACCAATTATCGGTACGGACTTTTTGACACCTTACGGGCTTTTGATCGATTTAAAAAACAGAAGGCTTTTAGATGACAATTCTATCTGCTCCAGCCCGGGGCAAATCACTTCGGTTGATGTGTTCGGAGTATCCACGACACATGCAAAGGCAACCACAACGGCAACTATCATTCAGCCTGCGACTCACGACACGTCTTTCAACAACGACAATAAACACATCAGCACCAGCTAACCAAATGGCACATTTCATTGAAACAACTGAACCACCAGTTATTTCAACGGCCTCGATGTCTGACAGGCGGAAAACTGAAAACAGCACGAGCAGAATTCAATCGGACGCTAAAAATGGGTATTTGCCGTACATGAGTAGTCCTTGGGCCAGTCTCATCCATATGGTGGCTAAAAAATATCCGGGGGCTGGAGAGTTTGTGGCAACTATCGCAAACTTAATGCTCAGACAGTACCCCTACAACAAGTTTAGTTTCATTTAACGAACTGTTATATATTTAGATTTTCACAATAAATTGTTTTTTACCACATTAAGTAAGTTGAACGATTGCATTGTGCACGTCTTAAACCACGGGATTCAAGGCGGCTACATTCCTGGTAATCTCCTATCAATGCTCAAAAACCTTGAAATATACAAGGCAGCGTGGTTGCATTCAAAAACAGGTTTTAAACGAAAACATAACAAGCAATAGCGTTTTGTAAGTTAAAATAAAACCCTAAAAAATCAGCTGGTCTGCAGGAGCTGATGCAATAAGGGCCTTGCATGAAGGTCATAAATTAATTATAGAGGTGTTAATATACGTTACAGGGAATATATAAAAACTAGGCTCGAAGCCTTTAGTCATTCTAGTCTGTCCAAAAAAATTGGTAACTTAGAATTCATTATACTGACCGAAATTTGGAGCTTCACGTAGGAAACCATAATTATCTTCAAAAAGAAAATAATTCACTGTATTCACTCGATGACTTTAATATTAACTGCAAAGGCGAAATCCCGGACTACAAGAGCCTGTCTCAAAGATCGAGAGTTGGAAGGTCCCGCCAGGCAGTTTTCCATGGCTCAGTGCCATCAGTCACACTAAATCTGAGGAATAAATTTAAATTATAAACCTTCTAATTGATACCAAAAGTGGGCATTTAAAACAGCGATTGAGTTTATGCGAGGACATAATATAACAATGTGAGACCAAGTGCAAAGAATCGAAATGTCTGTTTTAACAGCATACTTGGAAATTGTCCAGTCTAGTGAAAATGAAAAAATTAACAGTATCTCAAAAACATTATTTTTGAAAGGAAAAAAATTTCAGATCTCATCTTCAAAGCTAGGAATTGCGTAAAAATTATCTAAGAAAAAAAAATCGAGCAGTTAGTGGCTGGTGTAATATGCTTAAAGACCATAAACTACAAGAATGAATACCTCTACATAAAAATAACAGTTGAAGAAATCAAAAATTTCGCGCATCTTCCATAGTACACTGTCAAATTCATAAGTCAAAAGTATCCAGTAACTCCCTCAAAATACAGAAGAAGAGTGGCTTACCATGAATATTGTAATCATAGTACATTCACATAGTATCCAAACCTTCCATTCACCCTGTGTTGCGCACTTTCTGAATATTCCCAGGGGCCGGTCAGCTGAGCCAAGGCCTGTCGTATACATAAAACAAAATAAAAAGCAAATAAAATTTCCGACGCACGTGTTCTTTTACGCATTTCAGAACATGGGAGTATTGCCAGATCCTAGTAAAAAACTTAAACATTGCATGGAACGAATTTGTTTTTCTGCAAAATTATTAATTTTATGAGATCTGGTAGTCCTGAAATCTCTCATCAAAACACATGTTTATATTCGCGCCAAGCCTCGCATCATAATTTATCACCTACCTGCTGCCGAGGATTTAGAGTTCGGCCACATTGCGATTTTTCTGCCGTAACCTGCGATTTTCAGACGCAAATACGAAAACACTGCGACCAGATTTGCAAAGGAACTTCACGCATGCGCAGAATTAATATGCTCATTTGAAGGTACATATGTCTTCGCCAGGAACACATGCGCTAACTCATTTGCACGCTATGCAAGAAACTTCCGTGCACGTCAGCGTCAAATGTCCAAATGATGTGCGCCTGCGCGAGTATCACAAAAACTACCTGCTTAACTGGTTTTAGGAAAAATCGCAAATTCCTGCGACTGCCGGCCTGGACAAAATTGTCGAAAATCGCAGTGTGCGGGCTTCCATTTAACCATGTGTAACTTGCGACAGAAGTGCGGCTAAATACTCGTAGTCTGATGCATCCCTTATGGTTCAATCTTCAGCTTGTGTTCGGATTTTTCCGGAGGGTAGATTGAATGTGGATACTATAAGAGTATACTTTGATTGTAATAATAGTCAATTATTTTGTTTATTTGATATCCGCAGGTCAATTCTCTTTTTATTCAAACGTCGTTGGGCCTTGCTTTGTTGTGGTAGCAGACGCGGTTCGACTTCTTTGGGTCATCTTCAGTGTCTAACGGATGTGAGGAAGGAAATGGCTTTATATCGATATAGGATAGGTTAAGCAGGTAGGTATTAAATTAGATCAGGTAGAGGGATGTTGGATGTCCATTTATTCTGGTTCGTTTCGCTTCCGTTTCACTCGGAGAGTGTGTTCTAGTACTGAGAAAATTGCGTCAGAACTTTTTCAGTACTAGACCACACTCTCCGACAGAAACGGAAGCGAAACAAACCAGAACAAACGGATATCCAATAACCCAAAAAGCAAAAGCATAATATCCCTCTACCTGACTTAATTTAATACCTACCCGCTTTACACATCCTACACCAATGTAAGTCATTTCCTTCTATATATCCGTTAGACTCTGAAGATGGCGCAAAGAAGTCGAAACGCGTCTTCTCACATAACAAAGCAAGACCCGACAGCTTTCGAAAAAAAAAGTTTGTAATAATAATAGTCAAAACTACTAGAAATTTTTGTGGATATTTATACAGCTGAAAATTCATTTAGCGGCTTCTCTTTGAAATTAATATTTATACGGGATAATGCATACATTCGATATACTTTAGCAATGCATAATAGCTGCACATGAACTGGAACGAACCATTTTCAAATACGAAATAAGTCATTTCAATGTTTTCAATTATTTTAAGAAAGCCGTAAATAATGTCAATTTAATAGTTGTAATAAATTAGAGCGCTGGAATTTATGCTGGATTCCAAATCGGTTATGCCAATGACTTAAAATGCGCCTTAAAAGTATTTGACACAATTAAATGTAATTTAAGCTGCTGTCCAGCTTAAAGGTATAAATCCAAAATAAAGCGGTTACGTATTTCTTGAATACTATCAAGAAATTTCACAATCATTCAATCCAGTAAGGTCAATATGAACGCGAAACAAGCAAGTGTTGCTATAAAATATTAAAATAACACGGTTAATTCCTGTTCAAACTAAAAATGTTTCACACTTAAATAATTTATACCAAATCCACGACATTCAGTTCACCAAAAATTTGTCACTTGAGCACGTTGTTTGCACTGAATATTCAGCTTGTATCACTTGTCATTTGTCTTATTTGGATGAAACACACAAAGATTAAAAAATTCTACTCCACCTGCGACAACATCTCTGGCATCGTTTAATTCTAAATTTATTGAAATCAGCAAGAGCAAAGCAAAACACCGTTCAATCTCCATGTTCCCACATCAGACTAACTACTAACTACACAATAATTGCTCTTATGACCCAAGCGGACGGCGATTATTCCCGAGATAGTAAGAAGTCGTTACGCTTCTGTATAATGGATTGTAATGGTAGATAAGGTTTGTTTAACATGTGCATAAGTCTTTCGTTTTTATCAAAGTATGCCGCTAATAATTATAAGAAACTATTCAGTAACGTCAATTTGAGAGTACGCAAAATTAAATATTGTATGCAAATGCTATTTGAATAATTGTATGTGCGGCGCCTTGAAAGAATTTCGCAACCTTTGCCCACCACTGGAATCCAGTAGCAATGCATTTTCTCATTAGATCACTTCTAAATGTCTAAATGTGAAGCATTCGATCAATCTTGAAACACAAAATATTTTTCTTCTTTATGGACGAAAAGCAATTTTTACTTGAATCTTTTTTTTCACATTCATATATGCTTTATTGATTCAATCACCATAAATTTTATGAAAACATAAAGCAACTTTTAAAACATTGAAATACTCAAAAACTTGATGGCCCAAATGGAACTTTAAATTTAAACAATATTCAATCAAAAATTAGTCATAAACAAGTTGGGTAGACAGACCTATGCTCATGTCAGAAGTGTTTTGCACCCAACTTCTCCGAAATGCAGTCACCAGCAACGCATAAAGTCCACAAGCATATCAAAGAGATGTGCATCTTTAAAAGAAAACCCATTGTTTCTCTATTTTCAACGGTGGCCATTTTGTTGCAAAATTACAAAAATCACTCTAATCACGTATTCCCAAAAATATTTATGCTATTGATCTTATTTAAAAGTTTCAAGAAGATCAAATCGAAACCGCAGTGTCTGATTCGAAGAAAAGTCCATCAAATACCAAAATCATGTGTTGTTGTTGTTGTAATTGGCGAAATATCAAATGGCTATAACTTCTGTGTATGTAATTCGATTTTCATCAAACTTGCACAGTATTTTTTTGTGGTAGGGAGGTGAATGCCATTTATGTGGGACTCCTATGCTCGCAAGAAGGCGACTGGACTACCCACTAACCTCCCCTGTCAACCTGAGAACCCAGCATGGAACCGTTTGACACATTACTTCGGGCCAGGTCTCGTTTTTTTAAGCCGTGAGGCGCCTTCAAGCTGGGGGATCCCTTTCCTAGTGGAAGGAGAGGGGAAGAGGAAGTGCCAGAGAAGTGATCCCCCAGCGCCCCGGCTGCTGTGAGTCCCTTTTATATTTTAGGACTGCCCGAGCATAATGTGCCACCTGGTTCCATTTGTCAACCGATTTGAGCATCACCGCAACTATATTATCCGGGGTGAGCTCTCCCGTCTCCCTGTAGAGTTTCCTTTGCAGCCTGACCCATTTTGTACACGCAAAAATGCGTGGCGGCTATTGTCCTCCTCTCCTGGGCGAAACCAACAATCGGGGGACCTTGACTTACCAATCTTGTGCAGGTAAGACTGAAAACACCCATGCCCGCTCAAAAGCTGGGTCAGATAGAAGTCAGTCTCACCATGCCTCCGATTTAGCCACGGTCTCACATCCGGGAAGAGGCTTCTCTTCCCTTCGTGCAATTCACCCAAGACTGCTGCCTATCGTTGAGTGAGCGCTGTCTTTCCTCGTGGACAACAATCTCCTGCGCATCCTCGTTTCGGTGCAGGTAAATAGCGCGGCGCTCTCTATCAAGGAGGGTGACAGTTATCACGCCTGCAAGAACTCTCACCGCCGGATCAGAGACTGTTGGATACGAAGATGCAATTCTCAGTGCTCCTCTTCTCTGTACCTGTGGCAAACGCTTTCGGTATACCTCCTTGCTGAGAGCATCGCCCCATACTTCTGCTCCGTACAGTAGCACTGAGCCTACAGCACCTATCAAGAGGCGTCTTCTTGACAGGCTGGGTCCCCCTACGTTGGCGATAAGTCGACTCAGAGCCCATACTCCCGAAGCAGCTTCTCAGCCGTTGCCCTGATCTGCTCAGAGAAACTCATCTTCGAGTCGATCAGTAGCCCCAGCTACTTCTCCGCTGGTTTCGATTCGATTCGTATGTCTCCAATACTGATCATCCTTACTCTAGGGGTTCTCTTTTTTGTCAAGATGACCACTTCCGTTTTCTCCAGTGCTAAACTGAGCCCGCGAGCAGTCATCCAGTCCCTCACTCGGCGCATAAGTATACCTAGCCTAAGTTGCGCCTGTCCAGCATCCAGAGCCGCAACATCATCCGCATAGCCGACCAAGCGCGACTCATCTGGCATCTCAATTCTCAGTAGCCCGTGTAAGACACGTTCCATAGGTCCGGACCAAGGATAGATTCCTGGGCAACACCCGATGTAATTTCCATCCTTCGTTGGCCCTGTGTCGTAGAGCAGGCTACGGTCCTTTAGGTAGCCGCATTAGATATTTTGGATCTTGAAAAGAGTTTTCCAGTGTATTGAAGGCGTTCCTGACGTCAAGTGCCACTAACAGGATGATCCGTCACTTGGTGCAACTATATGCTTCTGCCTTTTTACCGCATTCACCACCTCTGCAATCGCATCAATGGTAGAACGTCGTGCTCTAAAGCCTTACTGTCAAGGAGATAAGTCCCCAGCAGCACGAATCGCATCAGTGAGTCTTGCCTAGCATACATAACGGGCGGTATGCAGACGCCGATTCGGGATTCCCTTCCCCTTGCTGATCAGCACGAGCCTCACCACCTTCCATTGTACCGGGAAAACCCCGTCCTGTAGGTAAGCGTTGAATGTGCTGAGCAGCAAGTCAGGATAATGGTGATAGACGAGCCACAACACCTCAGCCGGAACAGCATCTGGACCTGGAGCTATCCTCGCTTTCGATGAGAGGACTGCCTCCTCCAGTTCCGGCTATGTGAAGAGTGGACACTCGACTGTTGTTTCACCATGCACAGCGTCAACACGAACGGGATGGGTGGGGAAGAGTCCCCGCACTATCGCGTCCATTTTTCCGCGTCATGTATACAAGGCTTCCGTAGGGCACCAAGCTTCCGCATAACTAGCTTGTAGCCAAGGCCCAACGGATCCTTGTTCACATTGTCCACTAGGTCTTGCCAGCAGCGAGCCTTGCTACTGTTGATCAGTTTGCGAAGGCATTTCCTGGCCGGCTTATATGCTGCCACTCAGTTGGATGCCTCGTCAAGGTTCCGCGCCCGTTGAGCCTCACGTCGAAGCTTGTGACACTCCCTTGCTGTGCCGGAATTTTCAACGGGGCATAGAAGCGCAGCAAGCAGTCGTAATGATGCTCATAGTAGAGTTCACCACGTCTTGAGCTGCCAGTTCTTCCGTCCCTTCCGAAGCTCCCTGCAGCGGCTCACCTGCTGTGAGCACCTCGACAACATCTCGACGTTCATCCTTCCGATGTTCCATCCAGTTATAGAAAGCCGAGGGCACAGACGTCGGGAGACAACATCACTGATCTCAACCAGAATGCACTGATGATCACTGGCTGAGTAGTCCTCTAATACTTTCCAATTGTGTATCCTCCATACTAAGGATTCCGAGGAGAATGTCACGTCCAGTATGGTTCCCTCACAGCCAATACGGCGGAAAGTCGGCGTATTTCTGGAGCTTAGTACGACGAGCGCCGTCCTGGCCGCCATTTTCAAGATTTGTTTTCCCCGCGTATCCGTTTGAGGCATACCCCATTCGATTGCTTTAGCGTTGAAGTCACCTCCAACGAGCACTTTGCCCTCTGCGTTCGAAACAGCGCCCTCCAGAGCATTAAGCTTGGCTTGGAGAGATGATGATTAGATGATTAGACGCTAGGTACACACTAAAGAAGGTGGTCCCTGAGTACCGAACCCACACGAAACCATCCCCCTGTCCATAACTCTCCGAATCCAGATGGCGGCAATACCAGTTTCATCAGAATACCATAATCCGGGACTTTTATCATGGTGTTGCTCACTCAGCAGCAAGAAGTCGGCTTTCATGACCCTCGCAAACTGCTCAATCAGATTTTGGGCGGTTGAACTACGGTGTAGGTTTAGCTGCAGGATGCGGGTCATCGGAGTTCTGATTTTGCCTTGGCTAGGGCTTCCTGAAACAACCGGCATTTTCCTGATCCCAAGGCGTGTCCAAAATCAGCTCTTGGATCAACATCCTTGCAAAGAATACAGTGTGCCTCCTTCGTACACTCTTTTCTTTTATGTCCCATATCACCGCATTTGTAACATAGGGAACTCTTATCGGGTCCTTTGCATACTTGTGTGGTGTGACCATAACCAAGGCATTTGAAACATTGAAGAGGCATTGCTCTTTGCCGTATCCTACAGACAACCCACCCTATTCGTACTTTGCCCTTGTTCAGGAATTGTTCGGCGTCCTTTTCGGTCAAGTCAACTATCGCCATGCGTTGTCCCCTGTTGTTTTCTGGTGTCAGTCTCGCTTTGATCCTTCCCACACTAGGGAACTCCCTTTTGATGGGCTCTTCTACCTCGGCCAGATCCGTCACGCAGTCTATGTCTCGTATTTCGAGCGTTGCCATCAGTTCGAGCGAGGCTATAGTTGCGCTTTTGCCGAGGACTTTCTTTACTGCGTCGCAGAATGCTTCCTTAATGTCGGCCTCTGCTCCAAATTCGACGAGTATCTGGCCCAACTGCGTTGGTCGTACTACTTTAATGGTAGTATTGGTGTCTTCGGGCCTTACGTTTCCCCTGATACCCCGCAGTACTTCCGCGTAGGATCGGCCATCTTGGAGGTTTACCAGCAGTAACTGCTGCAGGGGGCTTCGTCGGGGCTTCTGCCTCTCCTGTTTTAAATCAGGTCCTTGTTCTGATTGAGTGTCAGTGGCAACTTCACTTTCTGGCACTTTTTGAAGGAGTTTTTTACGGCTTTCTTCGCTCCTTTTGTAAGCACTATATGGAACCCGTGATCTGGTGCTCCACGCGCACCAAGTGCCTCTTCCTTCCTTCTTTTATCCCGATCTCCTTCGATTGGGCTAGACGCCATTCTTTTATTGATTTTGAATGGTGGAGCTATCTGCATGTGGTCTTAAGATTTCGCCCCCAGCGCCTCTTTAGTCTTCTGTTAGTGCCCTATGCGATCTAGGAGCTCCTCTAGTTCAAGGAGCCCAACCTTTACTGCTTTGCTGGTTTTTGGGGAGTCGCATGCAGATTGTATTCTTTTTAGAACATCTCACGCTTTTCGGAATAGCCTTTCTTCTTCATATCGCTGGGCGGCGATCGTACTTTACAATCATCCTTGGGAGAGGTTATCGCTTTCCGGTTCCGAATGCAGTATTTCCGCCACATTTTCGACGTTGGCGGTGCAATCACACAACGTCGCTTTATTTGTCTGGTCAATCGTTGCTTTTCGGGCCCTAATCTCCTCGTTGGCTTCAGGATGGTTCTTTGCTTACACAGTATAAGGACCCTTTATAAGACTACTTAATTGTCGAATTTCGTTGAGTTTAAGGGTACCTATACGATTTTATTGAGGAAAATGTGAAATTGAAAGATCGTACTATTATTAACAAAGTTGAGCAAATTTTGACTTCTAAGGTATTTGTTGTTGCTGTGCTCATAAACACTTATCTCCATAACTTTTTTTTCGGATTTTTCAGATCACAGGTATCCAATCGCGATGGGGGGACACAAAAATTTTTCGTGTATTTCCCCTCACTGTGCGCCCCTCAAAAGAAAAAGTGTCAGTTTAAGAACAGTTTTGAAGAGCTCTCATCAAGACCTTTCATTTAATACCCATACCGGCAGTGTTTAATGAATTTTTTTCCGAGGCCACACCCCTATATGGGGGGACCCCCTTAAATGCCTTATTAAATTTTTTTTGTAGTTGAACTTTGAAGACAGCATCACTTTACACCTACCTACAAAATTTGATGTTTCTAGCTTAAGTAGTTTGCGAGAAAATCTGCTGTGACACACGGACGGACGGACAAACGGACAGACAGGACGCGATTTCAGTAGGGGTTTGTAAAATTATTTAACGAAACCCTCAAAAGAATATTAAAAACCGTTAGATGAGGATTACTAAATATTATCAATTGATTGCAAAAAACGAGAAAAAACTAACCAACCCTATTAAAAATAACATGTAACTAAAAAAAACACAACAAAAGAGTGTAGTTTGAGCTTACAACTAATATGAATCAACTTTATTCTAATCAATGTTAGCTATTTCAATATCAGAAATAGCCCACCTAAGTCCATCTTTCATATTCATCAAACGACTAAAGGAGAAGTATTAAATACAATCGAAAATTTGGAAAAACAGGCAGCACCAGATATTGACAACATTGCCATACATGAAATTATTCTAGTCAAAGAGGAGATAGCTGAACCACTGGCAAATTTTATAAACGAGCATATTAGAAATGGAACATTTCCGGACGAAGAGAAACTGGCAAAAATAATTCCAATATTCAAAGGAGGAGAGCATCTGGACCCGAATAGTTACCGCCCTGTTGCACTTTTGACAGCCTTTAGTAAAATATTCTAAAACTTGTAAATAATCGTTTAAAATCTTTCTTAATGGACAATTCCATCATGAATCCGAAGCAGTTTGACTTTCAAAAGAACAAGAGTACTTTCGTTGCGTTACTTTCTGTCTCACGTTATATCAATGAAATGTTATTACAATTTTTGTGAATGTAAAGAAAGCTTTTGATATGGTTGACGATGACCTGTTGCAGGAAAATCGAAACAGCTTTTTAAAAGTTATTTAGAAGGAAGATTCCAAAGAACATCAGTTAAAAATGTCTTGAGCAATCTAGCACCAGTGAAATCGGGAGTTCCTCAAGGATCCATACTTGGACCAACCTTGTTTTTGCTATACACCAATAATTTGAATATATGTAAACTGGAAGCTCACCACACATTATATGCTGATGATACTGTACTTTTTATTCAGGATATGATAAAGTTGCCATGGAGAATATCGTCAACGAGGATCTAGATAAATATCGTTCATGGCTTATCGAAGACAAGCTAGCATTGAATACTACAAAAACAAAATACATTATTTTTAAACAGAAGAATAAGGAAGACATAGAAGTTGACCTAAAAATTAACGGCGGAAACTTGCAAAGAGTGTTTGAAATTAAATATCTCGGTCTTATCATAGATCATCGTTTGACATGTTTGCCACACATAAATAATTTGAGGAGACAACTAGCAGCAATGATAGGAATGTTGAGAAGATATGGAGGTTTACCAATGCATATAAAGAAACTTGTATTAAATGCATTTGTACTGACAAAGCTACATTATGCGGTGGTCGTTTGGAGTCAATCGTCAAAGCAAAACCTTAATATGATATCCAGGATACTAACTAAATCCTATAAAAATATTCTAAACCTTCCGATTCTCACTCCAGCAAGACTAGTGTATCAACGGACCAATGCACTCACCTTCAGTCAAATAATTGGAGAAAGCTAAGTTTGTTTTCAAATGTCTAATTTCCAGTGAATTGGTACAAAGCCGCTTTATAAAAGTATCAAAAATAAATCCATATAATTCAAGAAATGCCAACAATTTTGTAATACTTTACGCTAGAACTGATCGACTAAAGAACAATGCAACGAATGATGCTTTGCGTATATACATCAATCTTCCAGCAACAGTGAATAACGCAAACTCATTATTGGTTTTTAAGAAAAGACTTAAGGAACATCTAATAAATTCAAATCAATGATAAGTCCGGAGGATTGAAAATGCAGTATCCTAGGGTATTTTAGACCCTAACGTCGAGATACTTAAAGATAGCTAGTTTTTATAAACTCAGAGTTTTTGTTACTGCGTCGGAGGATTGAAAATGCAGTATCTTAGGGCATTTTAAACCCTAACGTCGAGATACTTAAAGACAGCTAGTTTTTATAAACTCAGAGTTTTTTTTAATGCGTCATATTGTAATATTTTTTTTTTATCTCTGAGAACTGTTCACGAATCGGACTAGACTAGCAGGAAAGGAGTATTTGACAGCATTTGGTGTGCCCCTTATACCGATGTTTTAGCATTGCCTGGAGGCACATGGAAATTGACGAGCGGTGAAATGCAGATCACACGAGCGTTGTACGAAGATGAAAGAGTGATGGAGAGAGTCGTATTTAAAAAAAAAAAATTGCAATCAAAATCAACGTAGCAATATGTAGTAATCGAGCAATCTTCTTCTACGTCTTTTTCTGTATTTTCCCTCCCTGTGCGCCCCTAGAAGCAAGTAGTTTCTAATTAAGACCTGTTTTGAAAAGTTCTCACCAAGACCTTTCATTTGATTCGGGGGCCTCTCGCGTATATGGGGGGATCCCCTTAAATGATTTATTAATTTTTTTTGTAGTTGAACTTTGAAGAGAGCATCACTTTACACCTACGTACAAAATTTGATGTTTCTAGCTTAAGTAGTTTGCAAGAAAAAGTGCTGTGATACACGGACGGACGGACAAACGGAGAGACAGGACGCGATTTTAGTAGGGGTCTGTAAAGTTATTTGACCAAACCTTAAAAAGATAATTATTTGCAATGCAACAAATTATTTTACCAAACCTTAAACAGATAATTAGATGCGTTGCAAATCTTATCAACATTGCATTGTCCCGCAACAAAAACTACAGTTGACGGATCAAAGAATCGCGAAAGTGCCAGGGCAGGTTGATGCTAGGGGGGTTCAAGTCGCGTATCTGTGGAGAATGGGCGGAAAATTGATAAACTTTCTTGCCTTTAACGTGAAAGATATTGGTGAAAAACGAGTAAATCGGCATTTGAGCTTATCTACGCTTAAAAAGTGTGAAAGTGATTGAACGAAAAAAATTTGTTTAGAAATAGAGATGAAAAGTTAGCGCGACAAGCAACCTCCACGCAAATTTTCGTTTTCTGTCTGTAAATGAACGATCTGTCGAGGTTGGTCGCGCTCGCTGTGCTCTTGTGATGGTACGAATGCGGTCCCATGCAAATAATTAAATGAATAATTTCTGAATTCGCGAGCTCCTATGTAGGACGTCTATGATGGGGCTGATGTTGGCGGTGATATGCCGACAGTGGTAGCTGGTGATAGTTGATTGGCAATTGCAAAGCAAAGTTCATCTTTGTTTAAACTGCGAATTCAATGCCCATTGCTTCGTTAAAGTCACTTTACTTATTTGATCATTAACACGAATTGCTCTCAGATGGTACTGTATGTGTAATTAACATACTACACGCTTTTGATCCAACCTAAATGATTTGCAGAATTGAATTTCAATTGAAGAGGAATGCAAAGTTGACGTTTCGCGACAAAGATGTTTAATCAGATGATTGGGACCGTGAGGTGGTTAGTAAATTGTTCGCGACTAAATTGTTTAATCAGATAATTTAGCCTGAGAAATTATTATTAAATTTATTGCGACAAAGTTGTGAAATTGGATGACACTTCGTTTTACCAATTTTTGAGTGTTACATAAAAGTTCAGTGCAACAGCCGGGAAATTGGAAGCCGTGTGAAACTCCTCAATTAGCCACCGGGCACCTTTCCCCCGACCTAAGTGAAGGAAACTCGCGACAATTTGCGTGCGGTGTCCGATTTGCTTCCGCTTGCACAGTTGCAGTTTTCTGCCAATTGGCTATTGAATTGTCGCGTTTCCCATCTTTCTTTAGGAATTTACGAGATTTTATATATTACTTTTGATGGAATCAGCGGAACGCCTGTACCCAAAGAGCTTATTTGCCTCGGCCGATAAGAAGGAAGTTAGCTAGTTTGTGTATGAATTCACATAGGCAATATTTGAGTCAAAGGTGTCTCCGATTAGCTCTTGACGATCAGTTAAAGCAGTTAATTGAAACCTATGATTAATTGCACTTGCATATACAATGTCCTTAGAATTCAAATAGAACCAGCACAAGTAATGGAAAAATGAATGCTTTGTCAGAAAAGTCGCTTTCGGCTGCTCCAATCAAAATTAGAAGGAAATAGTCAAATAAACAAATCGGCTATAAGCAATAAACACCGCTAACGCTTTTTTTCTAAATATATAAATAAAGTAAATGCTTAAATATAAAGTTCCATGGAAGCATAATTCAAATTTTTATAAAAAAGCGATAAATTTTAGCATTTCAAAAAAGAGTGATATTCGGATTAATTATATGTATATAACTATTTCTTATATAAAGTCAGCGTTAAATTTATATGTTCAATGTGCATGCCATCATGCTAATATTTACGAAAGCATTGACCACTCGTCGACATAATTATCAATCGCACACACCATCTACGAGCACTCGTCGAGGATGTTCGGTAAGTACCCTTTTGTTATTAAATAAAGTTAATGGTTAATTTTTTGTGCCTTTTTAAATGGAAACAAACTGCATATCATTCGAAATTGATTTAATTGCATCGCTTTTAATAAATTATATATTTTTTAATTAAATTTACATCTCAGATATTTATATATATGACCCGTATTTTTTAACTCACTTTTGTCATAATAATGACGAAACTAGAAATTGAGCTACTTCAAAAAGAATGATATTCATGCGTCAGCTTTGCGTTAAGCTCGAGTTTTAATAATGGTGATAATTTGAGTACGAAGAGCTATAGCGTCTGCATTCTGAATAGATAATTGAAAATCTCACCAAACTTGCCGGAACTTTTCAATATATTTAAAATTTTCTTATCGTACAAAATTCAAAATTTCTTCTCAACAAAAAAAAACCGTTCCGACATTTTGCTTACATATTTACTCGGTTTAAACTGAAAAATTTTGCTTTGCTTCAATTAATCCAAATAAAAAAAAATTAACACTTTTTATTTTACCTGGAAGAATTACTATTCACGGAAGAAATATATTTTTGAAAAATTGTTAACGTCCAGTTGAAATAGTACCTTGTTTAAGAATGAAAATAAGCGAAATAATAATGTTTTGTAATTAAATTTAAAGCTCGGTCTTTCCATTTTATTTCGAGACCTGGCTGGGTATAGAACCCGTTGTGTTGGCTGGCCCCTCCACTCATGAGCTAGTCATCGGGTGAGCTCACCCCTTATTATGAAGTTACCGTAAAGTGGCCTTCCGCTCGCGTGCTCATTTATAGTATGCTTATGTAATGGAATCACATAATAGGATAACATAAATTTGGAACATTGATGGTTTATATTTGAGGCAAAAGTTCATGCGAATTATGTTTGCATGAGTTTGTCATTCAAATGAAAAACATCTTGCCATCTCTATGACGGATCTTGATCTTGATGGCGGAGGGAGAGGCGCGAGAGGGCACCGCTTCCACCTGAATGCCTCACTATTATTTAGGGGCAGTAAGCATCGTCGGTAAAGACGAAATACTCCCATGTCCCGTCTGTTTTTGCCAGGCCCAGTTTGTTGCTCGCTCTGACAATTTCCAACCTTAGCAGGTTACCTCGGTCTCAATACCTGTCGATCCGTATTGAATCTGTAAATTCGTGAATGCGAAATTTTTTTGTAGTGGACTCTTGTGCTGGGGAAAAGAACCCGTCCCACCACACAACAATGCTAGCCTGCCAGCACATTCACTCGTCCTCAGACAAGGCGAATCTCGGCGAACATCACCATTCTCTCTCACTGAGGCAGTAGACTATCGCTACAGTTCTTTACGGACATTTTTTTATTCTCCCCTTCATTCACTACAAATAATGAGCTGCAAAAAAAAGTACAATAAAAAAAAACCATGAACGACAACGAATAATTTAGTAATTGGCAATTAGCCACCAAAACCTAGACAGCTCTGTCTCAGACCAGCCAGCCTCAACGTACCTCGCAAATGAATATCTATATTGAAACTGTTGATCCCGTGAGCTCGAACCTTGATATTCTATCTTCTAATTGGTGGTCTGCCTATATATTGGGCTGCTCGATAATTAATGTCGTTTTTTCATGGTTTTTAAAGTAAATTTATTTCTGTTAACAACAAATATTAATCAATGATATATTGATCATAATGTTAGATAACCTTTTGCCATCTTTCGGTAAGCCGAAAAATTCAACGTTCGAAGAAACCTTGGTTTTTAGAAGCAAAAAACCGGTCCAACTCATTTTTTACTGCCTGATCGCAATTGAAAGTTTTACCATTCAAATAGTTTTGATGGGAGCGGAATTAATAATAGTCTGATGGTGCTAAGTCAAGGCTATAAGGTGGATGTGACATCAGTTGCCAATTGAGCTCCATTAATTTTTAACACTAAGGTTGGCAATGAGCTATCAAACAAATGACAACGGCCAGCGCCTGATTGACCTTACATGTAGCAGAAATCTAGTTATACGTTCGACTTGCTTTTCACATCGACGTATTCATAAAATGAACGGGGTATCGCCGCATGGTAACACACAAAACCTGGTCGATCATGTTCTGATCTACCAACGTTGAGCCTCGAGCATACTTGACGTCCTTACATACCGAGGAGCCAATTGTAACTCAGATCATTACTTGATCAAATTAACTTACTGATGTCCTATGTCAAAAGCGTATTGAGCAAAGACCGGCCGGCTACATAAATTTGACATCGAAAGGCTCCAAATGATATCTGTGGTGAAAAGTCTTGACAACCTGTTGGCTCCCAGCTTATCAGACGCATCGCCAAAGACAAGCAACGAGGTCTGGATGGAAGTGAAAGCGCCTATTAAGACTGTGGCACAACAGATGATCGGACATCAAGCCGGGCGCAAAAGAAATGATTAGTTTGATGATGAGTGCCAGAATGTGTTAGATGAAAAGAATCAGGCGTACAAAAAAAAATCATTGGTAGGAAAACCAGGTTGAAGAGAGAGCACTATGAAAATCTCAGAAGAGCAGCAAATAAGATAATTAGAACTAAGATGAGAAAATACTATGGTAACCAATTGAGAAGTATCGATGTAAGTCTAGCCAGTGACAACACAAGATAAACATAAAAAGTAGTGAAAAGTCTGAAACAAGGTTATCAGCCCAAGAACACGTTCTGCTGTGATGACATCGGTAATATCATCACTGATGAAATCAAGATTCAGGAAAGATGGACATCATATTTAAAGAAGCTCCAGAGCATCGGAGCTTACAGATATCTGCAGAGAGCTTTCATTGGCCCCACCAACTCTGGATGAAGTTTGTTCCGCCATCAAAGCCCAAAAGAATAATAAAGCACCGGGCACCAATGAGATTCCAGAGGAGCTCATTAAATATGGTGGCAGTAGTGTTCATAAAGCTATTCACAAAATTATCAAGCACATTTGGCGACCAGAACATTGTAGTGAATAGGATGTTCAATAAAGTCCGTGAAGGACTACAGCGATGGTCTGCTGCCCCGGCAGAAGAAGATGGAGGTATCTGCCGAGAATGCCCTCGTCTGGAGACGCGTGAATGCGCTGGCAGGCTAGCATTGCGGTGTCGTGGGGCGGGTTCATTTCCCCAGCACGGGGACCCACTACAAAGATATTTTGCATTCACGAATTGGACTGCTGATCAAGGGGCGACCGAAGTCACAAAAATTGTAGATAACTACACAGAGGGAAATATAACTTGTACGAGAACAAGTGAAACCTGAAAAGAAAGGCGAACTTGGGGTGACCTCGTCGTTACCCAAATAAATTCATGGCCCACAAATGAAAGAGGGGGCAACCGGGTGGTGGTGGAGCCCCTTCATACCCACCCAACCGGAATAAATCCATAGATATCTTTGTTGAAGTGGCCAGGTATTCCTCTTCTGAGTGGAAAACTCATACAACTTGAATTGTATGACCTTTCCCATCAGAAGGGGAGTACCCCGGTGACCAATTTACGTCATAGAATTATACAATTGGATTGCATAAATCTATGCCATAAAAAGGCACTCTGCTTGGGCCACTCAACCCAAAACGTCACATGAAACAAAAGAAGGACTTATGAGTACCCGACGGCTGGCTCATGTTTTGAGGTGGGAGCCTGCCACCGTACCGGATCCTATACCCGGTCAGATCCGACGGAATGGAAAGACCAGTTTTACCAATTAACAATTCATTTTATTTGAATTAAAATTTTGATTCGCAAATAAAGCATGACAATAAACATTGACAATTAATAATAGGAGAAATTAAGCAAATGGAATTTTCCAGGTTTTGAAATAGTTTACTCAGTTTCTTGTAAGGTTCATACAATGGGTTTATACTCTTCAAACGGATTTGATATGGTTTGATTTTTTTATTGAACCGAGAAAGGCTGCTGTTTTATTTCAATTTTAAGTTGCACCGTTTTCTTGCCTCTTTATTTTTTTGTTTTTGAAAACCCCATAAGAATGTTATTGTATACCCCCCTCTATAAAAATGGGTATCTCTCATACCAATTCATGGATATTTAATGAACTAAATTTTAAAAATTTAATAAAACAAATATATAAAACAAAGAAATTAAAAGGGTACTTACATAACCTGTTCCGACGACGAGCGTTCGTTGACGAAGTGGGGTGAGTAAGTCCTGGAATTGTTTTTGTTTGGTTTTTTTTCTCTCTAATAAAAATCGATATCTTCAAATATATCTCATATAGATTAAGGGCAATCCACTTTCATTTTTTTGGCTTTCTATTCCAAATCAATGTTTTTATTTTAAAGGACGGGTTGGCATCTTAATTGACACAATAAACTGTTGTAAACAATTTCAAATTTCGTTAAAATAGCTCTAGATAAATATTGTAGACTTGCAGTTCGATTGGTATCCATAGGAAGCAATTGTCCAATAATTTAGCATAAATAACTTTCATTTGCATTAAAGACTTCACTGTTCAAAACAAAGCCTATCACAATTCATAAATCAATGAACTGCTACATCCTTCTAGTGCTCATTATTGGAAAAATCATGCGCACTGTGTGCAAATCATGTTTATATCGATTTTTCTAGCATAATAAAATTCCTGCAGAAATTGTAGTATCACTAACTAAATCAGATTTACTACAGTATTCATTTATTTGAGTATTATTCCTAGTATCTTCCTCAAGATTATCTAATTTAGTTGACGTCTTTGCGATTTCTAGTTTTAATTCTTCGATTTGTTTTCGAAGTTGCCTTGCTTTGTTGCGAGATATTTGTAATTCCTGTTTCAGATGAGCAATTGTGTCATTTTCTAACATCGCATCGCCTAAATTGTTCCGAATGAAATCAACAGCATTTTCAGGTTTGGGATCTGGTTGCATGAAAAGTTCCACTATTGCCTTGCAAAGCATTTCCATTACATGCATACGTTCCAAATATTTTCTCTACTCATCTCGTTCCATCTGCAAGCACATTCCTACCGCACGTATGTGTCTATTTTTTGTTGTGATCTAGCGTGATCTGTTTTTATTGCCGTCCCCGCTTCGGATTTCGAGCTAACACTCGTACACCAAGTATGCACTCACTGACAAATAGAACTCGTTTGACGAGAAACTCGGCAACAGCGCTTGCCCACCGTTATTTTCCAATCGTCCGCACTCTGCTGCGAAATCGTACCAAACTAAATCGAATTGGAGCACAAGCGTGTGTAAACACCTCGCATTTATTTACACTAATCTTAATCGAGTCGTTCCTTGCTATCGTTAATTTAGAACTGTACTCCCAACTAGCATTACCCAAAGAGCGCAAATGGTATTAATCAACTGCAATAAGAACCGTAGATTCATCTCTAGATTGCTAACGGAAAACTCGCGCAACTCAATGGAGTAGCCAACGAAACGCCATTTCTTAAGTAAAGAGGTTAAAAATCACTCAGGGCTTTTAAATAAATCAGTTTAAGCTCTCAAAATCTTTTCAGTAGCTAATTTGCAATAGGGGGCACGAGGGAAAGGTCAAGATAAATTGCACACTGCAAGCAAACCACGTTCACCCTCCGTCTTACAACCCATGCATGCATTTCATTTCAAACGCAGCTAAATAATGAACTTTCTTTTAATTTTCACCACTTTCACTTTCCATCCGTAAGTTTAAGCACTTCTCCTAACATTCACGGTCCTAGCTAACTCTCTAGTTTCAATCCACTTTCCAAAATTCCAGCAAATATCGGATATTATTTTGCGGCGGATCAATCCAAACTCCCCGACGCGCTTGCTGTGACGATCTTAAGCAGACTCCCTTGTTTGCTGCGTTTCCAGAGAGCTCTCCTATCTCTTTCACAGTTTGATATTTACTCCCTGTATCATACTTTTGAACAGTATCATATTTACATCTCGGAATTTCAGGGACCGCAAAGCCCTTTGCATCCGCATTGAGCACTTTTCGTAGCTTCGTCTGTAATAGATCTGAACTAGACGATGCACTTCGACGATTTTCGATCGATGATGCGTACTATGTTGGATCAGCGATGGTGATAATGCACACTCGTTTCGTTGTTTTTAAAATTTACGTCGTCTTTTGTAGATTCGATTAAGTTATCAATTGAAAGCAATTTTCGTTTATAATGATTAGGCGTAATTAAGTGGAAAAAAAATCGGAAGAATTAGATTGGCACACGTTAATTACCGACAAACAAAACAATTTTTAATTAATATTATGGTTGGAATGGGTAAAATTTGACAAATTTTAAGGGGTTTAAATGATACAATGATTTTATCGTTCATATAATTTAAGGGGTTAACCGTTTCGTTCTAAGCATTTGTATACCGCGTTACACCGCAATTCGTTAAATTATATTCAAAAGATATTGTAATAAAATCACTACACATTAAAAATATTAAACAGTTTTAGAATTTTGTTTCCCGGGAGCTAAGTACAAAAGACATTTTCTTGACTTATTTTTCATGCGAAAAAAGAGCGAGTGTTGCGATGGGGAAGGTGACTGAATGGTTACTCATTGTTAAATTGAGTCTGTGCTGTGTGCCTGTGGCAGCGCTGGCTTTTAGAGCCATAGCTCCTCGATTATTACAGGGCAGCTAATTTTCTCGCAATCCCAAGTCGATGCGGATTGCGAAAAAGGAGCTGAAGGATATTTCTGTTTATCATGGGTTGGCTTCGCGTCGGGACTAGAAATAACGGACAATAAAAGAAAAACACACTTGACAGACGGACGGACTGACTTATGTCTATGTTTGCCAGGAAGTATACACCCCTTGCGCGTTTTTTGAAAATATATGCGGACGGAAAAACAGACGTGACTAATTATCTATCGGCGCAGGTCTTTCGCGTGGTATATCCCCACTTCTTTTCCCGATGGATCCGTTATCAGGTAACAGTTAGGTCCCATTACCTTTTTTATGCGGCTTTTCAAGAATCGCCTGTCCAGCTTGGCGTTGTAATGCCCCGCGGCGTCACTTTGGCGTAAATTTCGCCGGAAAATTTCATCTCCTTCTTTGAAATTAGCAGATCGTGACCGGAGATTGTACTGCGCTTCATTTGCACTTCCTGCGGCCTTAATCTTCCGTCCGATTTGTTGGCGGAGGTCTCCTAAACGTTCGTGGGGCTCCAGCGCAACGACGGGGTCTCCCAAACACTTTAATTGCCGTAACAGCCGGTATGATTTACCGTGGCAAATCATGTGCTGTCCAAAGGCGGCAAAGTAAGGGGCGACACCGGTGACGGAATGATACGAGGATCGCAGGGCGCATGTGATGGCAGACAATCGCCGATCCCAATCCTTTTGAGATGGGTGGACGTAAGAACGGATCGCGGTCAATAGGGTGCGGTTCAACCGTTCTGATGCGTTGGACTGAGGAGAGTATATGGGCGTCAGTTGGTGTTCAACGCCATACTGCTCAAGTAGGCTCTTAAACTGCCGAGACCGGAACTGTACTCCGTTGTCTGAGTACACGCTCTCTGGAACACCGAACACATAGAATATCCGGTTCTCTAAGAATTTCACGATCGATGGAGTTGTGAATTTACGGATAGGTTCCACCATTGGGAACTTTGAAAGCTGGTCTAGAACGACTATAGCTCCGATGTGTCCCATGGAAGACCGAGGATATGGACCGAGTAGATCGATGTATAGACGTTGGAATACGCGTTCTGGGACGTTGAGTTGACCCATAGGAGGTCAAAGAGGCTGGTTGGGCGCTTTGGTGCCTTTACAGGTCTCACAGGCGCTCACGTAGTCTTTGACCTGCGATGCCATTTTAGGCCAAAAGAAGTATTTCTTGAGTCACCGTAACGTCCGACCGTAACCTCCGTGGGCACTTAAAGGATGGTCATGTGCGCGGAGGATCAGATGTTGTGTCAATTCCTCCGGTACCCAGAGTTTCCAGGACTCTTCTTCCTGCCATGGATCACCAGTGGCGTATTCATTTCGTCTATACACGTAGCCGTCTATTACCTTCAAATCAGGCAGCTGTGATTGTTGGGTCGCTATGGTTTGCCTCAACTCTTTGTAGCTGTCTGATCCGAAATGTGGGCTGTCTAAATCTATTTCGATGGGGACCTCGTCATTTATTGTCAATTCGGCTCCCTCTGGGGAAAACATCCGTGAGAGAGTGTCGGGTACGATGTTCTGGGTCCCTTTCCGATGTTTGATGGAGAACTTGAACCCTTGCAGTTTAAGAGCCCATCTGGCTAGGCGTCCATTTAAATCTGCCTGGTTCATCAGCCATTGTAGTGACGCGTGATGATCTCGAATTGGTGGCCCTCGATATAAGCTCGGAAACAGTATAGTTTCTTTGGGCCGAATTCAGCTTATTGGACATGAAGGCGATGGGAGCTTCCTCTCCTTCGTCGGTCAATTGCACCAGCACGGCTCCTACTCCATGTTGACTTGCGTCACAATGAATGGAGAAGGGCTTCGTGAAGTCGGGGCTGTGCAAGACAGGAGCTGATGTGAGGGCTTGTTTTAGCTCTTCAAATGCCTTTCGGCTGAGTTCGGTCCAAATAAACTTCCCCTTCCGCAACATGTCTGACAGGGGCGCTGAAACTGTTGTATAATTCCGAACAAACCTTTGGTACCAACCGCACATACCAAGGAAACGTCGTAGCTGCTTCACAGTTTTTGGTAAGGGGAACTCATCAATCGCACGAGTTTTGTCTGGATCCGTTTTGATAGTGCCATGTCCTATGACATGTCCTAGGTATCGGACTTCTTTCATGACAAACTTACTTTTCTGTACGTTGATGGTGAGTCCCGCCTTACTGATGTGCAGGGCTACTTCTTGTAGAAGTAGGAGGTGTTGATCGAACGTTTCCGTGATGAGTAACAGATCATCAAGGTACACGAACACTTGGTGTTTCAGGTGAGGTGGGATGACCTTGTCCATCAACCGAGTCATCGTTTGCGGCGCGTTACACAGGCCAAAGGGCATTGTGACGAACTGATATAATGGTCGTCCAGGCACTGTGAAGGCGGTCTTGTCCCTCGAGCCCTCATCGAGTGGAATTTGCCAGAAGGCGTCTTTTAGGTCGAGACTGGTGATATAATTGGCTTTCGGCAGTCTCCCTAGTATTCCATCGATGAGTGGAAGAGGGTACGCGTCCTTGATGGTAACCGCGTTTACCTTACGGGCATCAAGACAGAGGCGGACTTTACCTGGCTTCACCACCAAGGTTACCGGTGATGACCAGGCACTTTGGTACTCCTCTATGACCCCCAACTCGAGCATCCTATCCAGCTTCGCATACACCAATTTCTCCATGGCCGGTGAGATGGCGTAGTGTCTCTGTTTAATCGGTTTACTATCGCCAACGTCGATGGCGTGTGAGACTAGGGTGGTGCGGCCAAGGCCTTGGGTAGCGTAAGATGGGAAAGCAGCGATGGATGCTTCCAGGCGATGCCGTTGGTTAGGCGTCAGGTCATGTCTATCGCGAGTAGAAGTGATTTCGTTGATATTTCTGGTTTTTAAAGACAAATTGGTGAATAAATCTGAGGCCAGTCCAAAGCGAAGGACGAAATCGACGCCAAGGTACACATTCTGAGTCAAAGACGGGATAATGTAGAACGTAATATCCTTCGTCTGACCCCTGAACGTCACGGGTGTGGTTAGTTTACCTCGTATAGGGTGTTTGGTGCCATCAGCTGTACTGATTTCAGTGCGCCAGGATTTAATCAAGTTTGGATAGTCTTGGAGCACCTTCGAGCCAAAGCTCGAGGCAAGACAACTGATACTGGCACCCGTGTCGATCAATGCAAACACGGTCTCGCCCAACACTTTAATTGGATGATAAGGTCTGATCTCATTCTCAGCAACCTCCGAGATGTTACAAGGGTTTAAGGTTTGACGGCAGGTGCGCACTCTCTTGCGGAAATTCCGCCAACGACGGGTTGACCATTTTGTCGTGCGCGGGCGGGAAGTGACTACTTCGGAAGCAAATATTCGCTCTCAAGCCACCCGATATTCCTGCAGTCGAACATGATAAGGTTTTAGAGTGCGTATTTGAGGCTGCCTGGGTTCTTCTGGCAGTGACTGCGATGGTCGCTTCAATATTGTCGTTGGTGAGGTCTCCGGAAGAGAGTGAACATCCGCAGTCATAGTGGTCATGGCTGGTGGGTTAACGTCAGGTTCGTTGGAGTGAGCAGCTGGCTGAGGAGCTACTGCGGGGGCTTCGAGTACCGCTCAGGTGGTCGGGTACTCTTTTGGCCGTTTTTTCGCGCGGCACATTCAGAAAAGTCCGGGAAGTAAGTGTCCGGCTTGCCGCAACCGTAGCAGAAAACTTTACGCTCTGCTCGGCATGAAATGAACCGGTGTCCGGTTTGATGGCAATTCCAGCAGGTCGTAAGATTTCCCACTGCTGCTACAGCAAGCTGGTCCTGGTCCAAATCTTCCTCCAGATCTATGATGGTATAATCTGGGGCCAATTCCGCGATTCCTCGTCGAGGACCCGTCCTAGCTAGTAAGTATGGCCGGTCCCGGAGATCTTCCTCGAACCCTTCTAGACGGCGCACAGTTCTCAGCAGGGGCTCCATACTCTGTGGATCGGAGTTCACGATATGGCGACGAATCTCCGGCCTTAGATTGCGCTTTAGCAGGCGCAGTAATTGGGTAGAAGACAACGGCTCTGACAATTGGTCATTCAGCCGAAGGATATCGGCTCGATATTGATGGAAGGACTCGTCCGGACGCTGCCATCTAGCATTCATCTTGTCCAGTACCAATCCGTCCATGTCTACCGTAGGGTATTCCATGCGGAGTACCTCCTTCAACCGTGACCAGCGTATTGATGGTGGGGCCGAATGTATTCGCCAATATGTCTCAAGTGCTGCTCCCCTAAGCAGCATTGGCAAGTATCCTGCGAGTGCCGTGTGGTCTCCTGCTAGCATCTGCTCAATCAGCGACTCCACTCGACTAATGAAGACTTCCACCGTTATAGTATTGGGTTCCCCGCTGAAATGCATATTCCATCCCTGGATGATGCTGGGGATCTGTGTCGGCTTCAGCCGATACGTATCGTGTGGATGGATGCGTTGGTCTGGCGGAATCACTGGAGCCTGATTTGGTAGCGGTGCTTGGCTCAATCGGGGCCGGTACACTGGAGCCAACGGATTCATTGCCGCACCTGGCCGGATTCGTTCGTGATCGCGCCACGAGTCTATCGGAAAATCCCACGGATTTGGGTCCGAATCCCACATCGGAGGCGTTCTTGGCCGAGGTAGTACTGGATTCTCCTTCTGGCTTTCCAGCGAGGCTACCCGGGTGGTCACGTCCTGCATGAGCGCCATTAAGTCTTGTAAAACTGTCGCCTCCACAGCCACAGTGGGTCTCGCCTCTTCCGCAGGCGGAACTGCTTCAGCTCGGCCCATTAAGTCAGGCTCATCAGCCGCTGTTGGAACCTGCTCCCGCCGGTCCTTTGTTTTGGGCACCGCCCCTTGAGCAGCTGGAAGCTCTAGGTGGCTGGAAGGTCGCTCCGCTGAGGTGGCTGGTTGTCGGCATAGAGGACAAGTCCGGCTGACTAGTAAATGCTGGGTCACGCAGGCTTCATGGAACTCATGTCCGCACGCCAACGTTTGTACGGACGTTCCATCATTTCGTGCTTGCTGACAGATGACACACAATGCCGTGGGCCCTGCTTCCAAACGCAACCTGCGCTTGTCTGGCGTGCGTTTGGTCGACATCCTGACAATGTTGACGCTAATAATAATAGAATAGTAAAAATGCTAGATGATGCTATAAAAGAAATAATTAAATATTATTAAGACAACACACAAAAAACGGCCGAAAGTGGCGAACTATTCACGCTCCTCACAAAAAAACCGCAAGATAAAAAAAAATAATTTACGTTATCCAAAAAAATATAACCGGTCTTTCCTTTCCGTCCTTCCTCCCAAGTATGGACACCAATGGCACAATCCTTCTCTAGCGCTTCAGGGATACTCTCTTGTGGCACCATGAAAATCAGGGTTCAGAAGTGATCCCTCATCCGCAAATTTTCTCAAGTTACAACTTGTTAGCCCAGGGTTGGATTCTAATCCACAAGCAGCGCGTGTCTTGTCATGGATAGTCATGGATTAGCTAATCAGCCAATCACATGAAATCAAAATCCATGCAATTTAAGACACCTAGGCACCGCTGGTTTGGGGAGCGAATCAGAATCCTCCGCAAAAAGTTGTTGGGATAATAACTTCCGAACACAAAAAGGGACTCTAATATCATTTGGCCTTACTAGTTATACAATGGTGGTAAACCACCAAAGTATAAATCAAAAGCAGGACCAAACGATATTGATGTCCAAAGACAACACACGTTCGAAAGTTACTAGGCTTGCTGGGGCACGATCAGTGCAATTACCCTCGGGAGTTATCTACCCGCCAATAATTCTAACACCTAGTGGGGACACCTAGAGACGATGGACTGTCTCGTGCTCACGACTGATGATACAGCCGGGCTTTTCGGGCCCCACGTTGGGCGCCATTTGTAGTGGATTTAGATTGTTCATATGATGTCCGTGAAGGACTGCAGCGATGGTCTGCTGCCCCGGCAGAAGAAGATGGAGGTATCTGCCGAGAATGCCCTCGTCTGGAGACGCGTGAATGCGCTGGCAGGCTAGCATTGCGGTGTTGTGGGGCGGGTTCATTTCCCCAGCACGGGGACCCACTACAAAGATATTTTGCATTCACGAATTGGACTGCTGATCAAGGGGCGACCGAAGTCGCAAAAATTGTAGATAACTACACAGAGGGAAATATAACTTGTACGAGAACAAGTGAAACCTGAAAAGAAAGGCGAACTTGGGGTGACCTCGTCGTTACCCAAATAAATTCATGGCCCACAAATGAAAGAGGGGCAACCGGGTGGTGGTGGAGCCCCTTCATACCCACCCAACCGGAATAAATCCATAGATATCTTTGTTGAAGTGGCCAGGTATTCCTCTTCTGAGTGGAAAACTCATACAACTTGAATTGTATGACCTTTCCCATCAGAAGGGGAGTACCCCGGTGACCAATTTACGTCATAGAATTATACAATTGGATTGCATAAATCTATGCCATAAAAAGGCACTCTGCTTGGGCCACTCAACCCAAAACGTCACATGAAACAAAAGAAGGACTTATGAGTACCCGACGGCTGGCTCATGTTTTGAGGTGGGAGCCTGCCACCGTACCGGATCCTATACCCGGTCAGATCCGACGGAATGGAAAGACCAGTTTTACCAATTAACAATTCATTTTATTTGAATTAAAATTTTGATTCGCAAATAAAGCATGACAATAAACATTGACAATTAATAATAGGAGAAATTAAGCAAATGGAATTTTCCAGGTTTTGAAATAGTTTACTCAGTTTCTTGTAAGGTTCATACAATGGGTTTATACTCTTCAAACGGATTTGATATGGTTTGATTTTTTTATTGAACCGAGAAAGGCTGCTGTTTTATTTCAATTTTAAGTTGCACCGTTTTCTTGCCTCTTTATTTTTTTGTTTTTGAAAACCCCATAAGAATGTTATTGTATACCCCCCTCTATAAAAATGGGTATCTCTCATACCAATTCATGGATATTTAATGAATTAAATTTTAAAAATTTAATAAAACAAATATATAAAACAAATATATAAAACAAATATATAAAACAAAGAAATTAAAAGGGTACTTACATAACCTGTTCCGACGACGAGCGTTCGTTGACGAAGTGGGGTGAGTAAGTCCTGGAATTGTTTTTGTTTGGTTTTTTTTTTCTCTAATAAAAATCGATATCTTCAAATATATCTCATATAGATTAAGGGCAATCCACTTTCATTTTTTTGACTTTCTATTCCAAATCAATGTTTTTATTTTAAAGGACGGGTTGGCATCTTAATTGACACAATAAACTGTTGTAAACAATTTCAAATTTCGTTAAAATAGCTCTAGATAAATATTGTAGACTTGCAGTTCGATTGGTATCCATAGGAAGCAATTGTCCAATAATTTAGCATAAATAACTTTCATTTGCATTGAAGACTTCACTGTTCAAAACAAAGCCTATCACAATTCATAAATCAATGAACTGCTACATCCATCTAGTGCTCATTATTGGAAAAATCATGCGCACTGTGTGCAAATCATGTTTATATCGATTTTTCTAGCATAATAAAATTCCTGCAGAAATTGTAGTATCACTAACTTAATCAGATTTACTACAGTATTCATTTATTTGAGTATTATTCCTAGTATCTTCCTCAAGATTATCTAATTTAGTTGACGTCTTTGCGATTTCTAGTTTTAATTCTTCGATTTGTTTTCGAAGTTGCCTTGCTTTGTTGCGAGATATTTGTAATTCCTGTTTCAGATGAGCAATTGTGTCATTTTCTAACACCGCATCGCCTAAATTGTTCCGAATGAAATCAACAGCATTTTCAGGTTTGGGATCTGGTTGCATGAAAAGTTCCACTATTGCCTTGCAAAGCATTTCCATTACATGCATACGTTCCAAATATTTTCTCTACTCATCTCGTTCCGTCTGCAAGCACATTCCCACCGCACGTATGTGTCTATTTTTTGTTGTGATCTAGCGTGATCTGTTTTTATTGCCGTCCCCGCTTCGGATTTCGAGCTAACACTCGTACACCAAGTATGCACTCACTGACAAATAGAACTCGTTTGACGAGAAACTCGGCAACAGCGCTTGCCCACCGTTATTTTCCAATCGTCCGCACTCTGCTGCGAAATTGTACCAAACTAAATCGAATTGGAGCACAAGCGTGTGTAAACACCTCGCATTTATTTACACTAATCTTAATCGAGTCGTTCCTTGTTATCGTTAATTTAGAACTGTACTCCCAACTAGCATTACCCAAAGAGCGCAAATGGTATTAATCAACTGCAATAAGAACCGTAGATTCATCTCTAGATTGCTAACGGAAAACTCGCGCAACTCAATGGAGTAGCCAACGAAACGCCGTTTCTTAAGTGAAGAGGTTAAAAATCACTCAGGGCTTTTAAATAAATCAATTTAAGCTCTCAAAATCTTTTCAGTAGCTAATTTGCAATAGGGGGCACGAGGGAAAAGGTCAAGATAAATTGCACACTGCAAGCAAACCACGTTCACCCTCCGTCTTACAACCCATGCATGCATTTCATTTCAAACGCAGCTAAATAATGAACTTTCTTTTAATTTTCACCACTTTCACTTTCCATCCGTAAGTTTAAGCACTTCTCCTAACATTCACGGTCCTAGCTAACTCTCTAGTTTCAATCCACTTTCCAAAATTCCAGCAAATATCGGATATTATTTTGCGGCGGATCAATCCAAACTCCCCGACGCGCTTGCTGTGACGATCTTAAGCAGACTCCCTTGTTTGCTGCGTTTCCAGAGAGCTCTCCAATCTCTTTCACAGTTTGATATTTACTCCCTGTATCATACTTTTGAACAGTATCATATTTACATCTCGGAATTTCAGGGACCGCAAAGCCCTTTGCATCCGCATTGAGCACTTTTCGTAGCTTCGTCTGTAATAGATCTGAACTAGACGATGCACTTCGACGATTTTCGATCGATGATGCGTACTATGTTGGATCCGCGATGGTGATAATGCACACTCGTTTCGTTGTTTTTAAAATTTACGTCGTCTTTTGTAGATTCGATTAAGTTATCAATTGAAAGCAATTTTCGTTTATAATGATTAGGCGTAATTAAGTGGAAAAAAAAATCGGAAGAATTAGACAGGCACACGTTAATTACCGACAAACAAAACAATTTTTAATTAATATTATGGTTGGAATGGGTAAAATTTGACAAATTTTAAGGGGTTTAAATGATACAATGATTTTATCGTTCATATAATTTAAGGGGTTAACCGTTTCGTTCTAAGCATTTGTATACCGCGTTACACCGCAATTCGTTAAATTATATTCAAAAGATATTGTAATAAAATCACTACACATTAAAAATATTAAACAGTTTTAGAATTTTGTTTCCCGGGAGTTAAGTACAAAAGACATTTTCTTGACTTATTTTTCATGCGAAAAAAGAGCGAGTGTTGCGATGGGGAAGGTGACTGAATGGTTACTCATTGTTAAATTGAGTTTGTGCTGTGCGCCTGTGGCAGCGCTGGCTTTTAGAGCCATAGCTCCTCGATTATTACAACATATGCCGAAAGAGTGGAGTCAATCAATTAGACTCCCTATCTATTAAAAAGTTCACAAGCTACAATGCAAAGATTAAAGAGGCATATAACTGCTTTGTACGGCGTACAAAATATTTTCAAAGATCTTAGAAAACACAACTAAGCATACGCCAACAATTTTATTGGGGAGTATCAACCACCAATTCTTCACTGTCAAGCAGATACTTGAAAAATGCTGGGAGTTCAACATCGACACTTCACGAAAACTACACAAAGCCAGCTACAAGATGAGACCAACATTTTAACGATCAAATAAAAACTGTGGACACAGCAAGAGATCGAAGCTGAAAATCTGCACAAAAAAGGCACGCGTTCTAGAAACGGCCATTTTTATACCTCCTACAGGCCAGGTAATTTGCTTAAAATATTTTCCGACCACCAAAACAATAGCTTCAGTTAAGCCTTTCAGTTAAAAATTACAAAACCGGAATTCGCAGATTTAAGGGAGCATAATCGATTTAAAGTTTTAGGGGGGTGACACGTAAAAAATTGAAAATTTTTTGGCTTTTACCCACTAAAACTTCCCTTAAGCTTTACCAAACATCCACAAATTTATACTTTTCGGAAAGTTCAGACGCTAATTTACCTTTCAATATCAAAATATTGCAAACCGATTGGTAAACCTGAAAAAGTTTCCAAAACCTGCCCCCTCAAACAACACTATCTCGCTTGTTATACCACTTAGAAAAATAGTTTAGGTTTGTTTGGTTTCTCTTCACTCATATATCATTTGTTAATAGTGAAAAGTTTTCTCCAAACTACCCATGACTTTTTATGAAGACGAGTTTGATTCTTTTCACTGTATTGCTTTTTGAACCCTCCTAAAATATAGTATTCTTACGCAAAGTACTACAAATTTATATTTCATGGAAACAACAAACCATTAGCTAAAAAATGAGACCGAAATTTTAGTAACCGGATAAAAATTCTGGCCACAGTGAACAATCAAAGCCAGAGATCTGCCAAGGGAATTGACGTTATTTCATTTTTAAAGCTAACTGGGACAAGTCAATTTGTGATTTCGCTTATCTCGACATTTTCATTAGTTAATTAAGACCTTCCTAAATGCTTCATTGAGTAGGGATCTGAGAAACATTTCATCGATGTGGTAGCAGTGATGATGTCGATGTTGATTTCAGGTTAGTGCTACTAACATTATTAAGTTGCGTATTAGATTGTTCAGCACTTCTTGAGTTACTATTATTTGATATCATTGTGGTACTAGCTGATGTTGGTATATTAGAATAACTCACATAAGTACATCGGTCGTACACAGGTATGATGTGGAATTTTTGCATCAACACCCAAGGCTCGAATTGATCATCTTTTGAACAAGCTTCTTTTCGTAAAGGTCCCTTTTGCAGTTTGCCTGGGCAGACTACTCAATTACTACAATGATTATAATAAAAACATTCGTTGTATCAAATAGAAATGTTGAAACCTAACTTGTGAATACATTTATGTCTTAATATACCTTTATATCGTTGTTATTGGCAAAAACTTAAGTCCCACAATCTAGTTTCATCAATAAATACTTATTGTTAGTTCGATCTCGTGTCAATCACTTTGATTAATCACTTTCTAATTTTGTTTCAAATAATTAAAGAGCTCACAATAGAATAAAGACAGTCAAAGTCAAAGGTGCTTTATTGAATACCAATTGTTATAAAATTTCAAAAAGTATGAAACAAATCCCAGACAATAACAAGTTGGGTAAACCGACCTACGCTCATATTATAAGGGTTTTGTACCCAACTTCTCAGAAATGCAGTCACCAGCAATGAATAACGGCAAGAAATATGTCAAAGAGATGTGCACGTTCAAAATAAAATCCAATGTTTTTCTAATTTCGACGGTCGCCATTTTGTTGCAAACCGACCAAAATCACTCAAATCAAGAATTCTCAAAAATATTAATGTTATTGACCTAATTGGAAAATTTCAAGAAGACCAAGTCAAAACTGCTGTGACTGATTCTATGGAAAGTCCATAAAATACCAAAATCATGTGTTATTGTTGTTGTAATTGGAGAAATTTCAAACGGCTATAACTTCCGTGTATATTATTTGATTTTCATCAAACTTATAAAGTTTAAGGACTTTTAGTAGGACTACGTAAATATCGAATTTTCTTCAGTTTAAGGGTACCGATGCGATTTTATTGGGAAAGTGTGAAATTTGAATATCATACTATTATTAACAAAGTTGAGCGAATTTCGACTTCTAAGGTATTTGTTGTTGTTGTACTCATAAATACCTAACACCATAGTTTTTTTCAAATTTTTCGGATCACAGGTGTCCAATCGCGAGGGAGGACACACATTTTTCGTGTATTTCCTCTCCCTGTGTGCCCCTCGAAGCAAACCTTGCCTAAATAAGACCTGTTTTGAAAAGTTCTTACAAGACTTTTCATTTGATACCCATATCGGCTACCCTTGAAAAAAAATTTTTTTCGGGGGCCACCCCCATTTATGGGGAGACTCCCCCTTAAATACCTTATAAATTTTTTTGTAGTTGACCTTTGAAGAGAGCACCACTTTACACCTGCATACAAAATTTGATGTTTCTAGCTTAAATAGTTTGCGAGAAAAAGTGCTGTGACACACGGACGGACGGACAGACGGACAGACAGGTTGCAATTTTAGAAGATGTTTTGTAAAATTATTTTACAAAACCCTAAAAATGAAGAAAAATACAACTACAACTTTATGTACCAAATGTCTCTCTAAATTTATATAGGGTTATCTATTTTACGCTTGGGAAAGTAAAGCTAAAGAAAACACATAAAATATTCAGATGGAAACGAAATTTTTTATTCAATATATTGCCATTATACGTAAAATACAACATCATTCGAATGTCTTCCCCGGGACCTCCTACAGGCCTCAATCCTTTTGAGGTAATTTTCAATGACTTTTCGGCACATTTCCGGCAATATCTCGGCCATAATTTTACGAATATTGGTTTTCAATTGCTCAAGATTTTGAGGATTGTTCACGTAAACACGATCTTTCGCAAAGAACCATAAAAAGAAATCCATAAGGGGTTAGGTCGCAGGATCTTGCGGGCCAATTGATATCACTCAATCTCGAAATTACGCGTCGTGGAAATTTCTCTTGCAAAAGTGCTCGATGAGCCTGTGTTGTGTGGCTTTTGGCTCCGTCCTGTTGGAACCACATATTCTCCAGATCATAATCTTCAATTTCTCTCCAAAAATAATCGGTTAACATCCGTCCATAGCGGTCAGAATTGACTATATTGGATCTTCCTTGATCGTTTTCAAAAAAATACGGGCCAATAACACCACCAGACCATAATGCACACCAAACGGTCACTTTTTCCGGACGCAAAGGCCTTTCTGTGATCACTTGAGGGTTTTGAGAGCCCCATATGCGGCAATCCTGTTTATTTAAGTAACCACTGAGCGAAAAATTAGTCTCATCACTATAGAAAATTTTGTTCGAAAAATCGTTATCAATGGCTTGTTGTTCAATCACCCAATTTGCATACATTCTGCGCTGTGTATGGTCTTGAGGCTTAAGTTCTTGAGTGAGTTGGATTTTGTACTGATGAGGATGCAAATCCAAATGCAAAATCCGCCACAATGAGCCGTAAGACAAGCCCAAATGTTGAGCACGTCGAAGAATCGACAAATTCGGGTCTTTCTCCACACTACGACCAACGACAGCGATATTTTCAGCAGAACGAATGTTGCGATGATGCACAGGCCTTGCAATATCAATAACCGATCTAGTCTCTTCAAATTTTCTGACTGTGTTCGAAATTGTTTGCTGTGTAGGTCGATTATGTCGACCGTAATCGGCTCGTAAAGCCTTAAATGTTGATACAGCAGAATCACCATTTTTATAATAAAATTTAATAATTTTAATGCATGCTACGACTATTAAACGATCCATATTTCTAAATGGCAAACCTTCAACTAAAAAAACTCGCTTTGAATGACATTTAATTCTGACATATCTTAAATGGTAGGGTTATACTTTCCTACCACGAAATGGATAGTCCTGTACATTATCAATTAATAACATAGAATAAAAAAATTATATCAAATTTATATTAACTAAAATTATTACAAATTTCATGATTCAATTGGAAACAGGAGAAAAAACCAACCAACAGTATTCAAAATTATCTATAATTTTAACACAACATTGTACTTTCACCCTATACCTTATACGTTATAACTTAATTCTAATGAAACTTAGTCAAAAACCACAACAATACTTCGTTTTCTTCTTCGTAGCAATACAGCCCCTCTCGGGCCTTCGTTTCATGCAAATAGCGCCTCTATCTGTTTCGGTCCATTGACCACGTCCTCCAATTTCGAAATCCGAGCAGCGATGTACTATTTTCGTCGACCGAGTTAGACCAGCGTTTCCTCGGTTTCCGCACTGAGACCTCCTGTTCGTCAAAAATTTCAAACAGCTCATGGTTACAGACGCCATTGGTCCCGTCTAGCTTCGCTCCAGGACCTGGCGCTCAAAGGCATCCAAAATATTTGCCGATGCTTGGGTTAAGGTTCATGTTTCATACCCATAGCATAACACAGGTCTTATCACAGATTTATATACTTGGAGCTTTATTTTCCTGTGTATGCAGCTAGTCTTCAAGATCATCAAAACTGAATAAAGTATTTTATTTGCGAGCTCTATTCGTCGGCGTATTTCGTCTCTTTCATAACCTGTTTTCATTATTTTGGTGGCTTTTTACACAAATTTGCCCGCATTTTTGTTACTGTATTCGCAAAGTGTGATATTTTGTGTGTTTAAGGTATTTTTCTTCGACTGCGTCATGAGCTTGGTTTTATACTCATTGATTTGTAGAAATACTAGTTTTGCTTCGCTGTCGAGTTTGAAGAAGAGTCCTTTGGCGGTTGCTAATGACTGCGACAAAATGGTTGATGTTATCCGGTTACTCCTTGGCTTGACTTGTATAGCAATATACCTCGCGTATTGACAGGTGGCTTTCTTTTGACGTACTCCAGAGCCAATTTGAGTAGTAATGGGGTCAGCCCATCTCCTTGCTTTAGTCCGATATTTGTGTCAAAGGCATCGGTGGGTTGATTATTGATGCGGACTTGGAAGGTCGTCAACGTCATTTTGGTAAGACGGACTAATTTGGCTGAAATGCCAAAGCAAAGCATTATTTGGTACAGAACGTTACGATCAATACTGTCGTTTGCTTGCTTAAAGTAAAAAAAAAAATGGTGTACGTCTATGTTGAACTCCCAGCATTTTTCAAGTACCTGCACGACTGTGAACAATTAGTTCTCTGTCGATCTGCCTGCTCTAAAATTACCTTGATACTCTCCAATAATACTGTTAGCGTATAATCTGATCCTATTTTCTAAGATCTTTGAAAACATTTTGTACGCTGTACAAAGAAGTGATATGCCTCTATAATTTTCGCACTGTAACTTGTCACCTTTTTTGTGGATAGAGAATATAATTGATTGACTCTTTCGGCAAATGTTCTTGTTGCCAAATGTGCTGGATGACTTAGTGAATAGCTTTATGAACACTGCTGCCACCATATTTGATGAGCTCTACTAAAACCCATTCATGAAGACTGGAGTGAAAACAATATCTACCGAGTATATAAAAATATGAGTTGGCTCTTCTGTTGAATCTAAAGAGGAATACAAATTGAAATTCTACACTGCTAGAATCATCAAAAAATACCTAGGTGGCTTCAGAGCAGGAGGATCCACTGTTGACAATTTTTTTGCAGCAAAACATATATGGAAAAATTCTGGCAATGTAACATCGATTCATAGTAAATTTTCGTAGATTTTCTATGAGAATATCGTTCCGATCAGCCTCTACTATTGTAATAATCGAGTAGTTTGCCTAGACGGCAAGGGAAATGGGAAATAAATACCATTTGTAGTCGTTAAATAGTTCCACCCACTTCAACAACTCATTCTACCCGATCTCCAATATCGAGCGCTACGACAATCCCGGGCTGAGCACAAATGTCAAACACCAAAAATCCATGCAACCAAATGCCGAGGAAAAAGCTCGTCGACATAGACAGAAGACGGTTGGGATGGGGGCTGCTGCAAGCAGACACTAAACAAGTAAAGCAGGCTGTGAATCGAACTGTGAAAACTTCAATTCCATGAAAACCAACGGATAAACTTGGAGAAATTTTATCAGAATTTAAAGAAATACTAATTACTATACTAGAATTTAGTGAGGATATAATAAAACCCGATTCAAAATTCTTAGAAAGAATACAATTAGTAAAATTAAACAAAAAATTCAACCAGATTCGCTGAGGTATGCAGTTTCAAACTCATGTACAGCAGAAGGAAATATTGATTATGATTTCGAGTAACCAAAATATCCGAATCAACAGCGCTTAAGACTTTGGCTCTTGATAAATTGAAAAACTCCAACAACTTCTAAGCGGCAAACAAAGGGCACTTCACCAACAAAACGGCATGCTACAATTTTTCCATCTCTAACACTAACAATATCCCAATCTCAAGCATCATCTACCATGGCACCGTCAGCATCATCACACTAAAACACATAGTCAAAAACGAGTGCAATCCTCACAAAAAAAGGATGATCTATCTTATCAAAGGCACTACACGTTCAGGGAATGTCTAAAATAACCGAAAATGTTGCTACCAGTAATCAGACTGCTCTTCTAGAAGGAAGCTGTGATATAGATAATACCCAAATTAATGCGAAACTGACCAAAAAAGTGAATGAGATGCCAGAGAAGGATTTGGAAAAGCGGAAAACCACTTTATCTGATGAGCAAAGGGATATGACAAATCTTCAACGAAGGCGAACGCTTTTCACTCCAGAAGTTATGGAACAAACGTTAATCAATACGCAAACTCCAGATATGCAAGTAAATCATACACGATCTGTGAGTAGACGTGACACATGTTTTAATTTTGCAACACTAAAACCAATATCGATCGAAATTAAAGGCAATTCACTGACCAAAACTATTGACAATTCTGACCTCAAAGAACCAACCAGAGCTTATATACTAAGAAGCTGACGCACTACGAACAAAGTGCTCGTCTAACGGTAGTTTGTTTTGGTTCCACCGACTTGAGTTTGTATTGGTGCACGCGCGTATTTGCAAGAAAATCCGCGAGAAACAAGGTCAGACAAAGACAAGAACACCGTATGCATTTCACCCCATAAGAGTGAAAGAGATATAAAATTGAAGTTAATTTAACGATTTCGTTAAAATGAGCGGAATACATTTAACGAAGCAAAATGTCTCTCATTTTCAACTGTCAATTTGACAAACGTCATTGCAGTAAAGTTTTATTGTTGAACTCGTATCGCCAGAGCTTATGTTTAGATTCGCATACCTTGATTAATTAATATTAAGTTGAATCAATTTAGTAATACGATTCTAGTGTGCTGGAATTGTGCAAAATGTCGATTTCTAGAAGCATATTTCAGCAATCCCTAAGGATGTCTTCGTATTTCGTAAGAAACATATCAATTGGTGCTGAAAATTGTAAAACGAATGCTACCCTTGAATATTCAAGAAAATAGTGTAATGAATCCTTCGCGACTATTCTCAACAACTGTGCCCAACGTACAAAAGGATGCAGAAGAATGAGTTGATTAGAAAACATCTCTGTGAGTATTTTAATTAACGTTTCTTTATGTTTCACTTCCAGAGTGGAAGTCACGTTCATAAAAGCAAATGGGAGAAAAGTAAAAGGCAAAGGCAAAGTAGGTGAGAGTCAGAGCTTATACTCGCATCCACGTAAATACGGACGGGGTTCTCGCTGTTGGTAAATTTCTTATCCCAACTATTTATCACATTCGCTGTTAGTGTAATTTCAATAAAATTCGCGGTAATTCCATAATAATTCAGGAAAATTTAGTTCGATTATTTGTTGGTTACATTTGACAACCACGTGGAGAATGTTCTTGTGTTCTCAAATGGCGCCTTACTGAATTCCCTGAAATTATCTAGAGCAGCATTCGAATTGTTTGTTGTTTTGTGCCCCTTTGTTGAGTACAGGAAGCATGTAGTATTTATGCTTTCTATAATAAGAGTAGGCTAGATTAAAATGATTCCTTATCACTCCACGGGATTGTTGCGTTTAAATTCGTACGCTCTGATTCCACTTCCTGGAAGCGACACTTTCTTCTTCCCTTTAAGTCAATGTTTAATCTAGAGCGACAGATTTTAATTATTTTCTATTCTAGTCGAGCCTGCTCCAACCGACACGGTCTTATTCGCAAATATGGGTTGAACATCTGCCGTCAATGCTTCCGAGCGCTAATGGTATTGGATTCAAGAAGGTAGGATCTATTTATTTCAATTTTTGGGCTCATGCTAATCCTAGTTCGTCTTTTCAGCTGGATTAAGCTTCAGGAAGATGTAAGGACTGAGCCCGGGCTACGTTGAGTAAGTTCCGAAGCATTCCATGGAATTAAACGTTTATGCGAGCAACTTGGGTTGCATCTGCATTAGCTGCTTATTCAAAATGGCTCGGGTGTAATAAATTTTTATTTATTAACGGACTTTGATGTGTCATTTCATGATTGCTTTATCGAATTTTCAGCTTGATGGGAACGTTTCCAGAAACGACTCGCCTGATTTGGTTTGCATATTGCTTATCTAGCATGAAGTTATTCAGGAACTATGATCCACGTTGGCGGTATCATTCGGGTTTTGAAAAATTTGTCCAACGATCCAGTTTAACTCTAGGAAAGCGCTATATTTAGAAAGAAAACCGGTTAATCGCGGGGTGTCATTTAAAATATTGCCAGTAAATGGAGTCTTGTTGATAGATTTCGTTAATTTGTACATTTATGAAATTGGTTGGTTATCGTTAGCAGTGAAGCAAATTTACGATCGGATTTGAAAGGGTAGGGTAATGAGGGATTATTTCAACTTCAATGAAGGACTAGAGATATTCAACTTGCATAAGATCAAAACTGCCGTCGACTGGAAAGAATTCTTACCCTAGCTGTTATTACCTAATCAGCTTGCTGGCTAGTATCAAAGGATGCTTAATTTATCGCTGTACGTGCTCAGTTTGGGTTTCGCACTAGTACTCCGCTATACTCGTATATAGGATAGCGGAAAGTAAGCTCGGCATTGTAACGATTTTCACTTTTCAGTTCGAACGCGGAACCGACCCCTCATCGGTTCTAGACGTTAAGTCTGAGTAGTGCCAACGGATGGTACCAACAGGTCAACCAATCCGTGCACCGTAACCCATTCACGCGGTGACTGCTTGTCGGCCAGCTAGTTCGGAGAGGATTTCGGTCGCGGGTCTCCGAATGGGTTACGCTCAATTACAATATTTCAGCCACCTGAACATGCCCGTTTTCCAAACGCGTCAACAACTTCTCATCCAGAACGGGAAACCTACGTTACGTTAATTCTGGATGTGATCTCTCCACAGATCTTAAATCAAAAACGCTACAAAATCCCATAGGCGCGTTACCGAATCACCGACGCGGTACCGAAAAATATGCTACTCAAAATCAAACCGACGAAAACTACTCTAATGAAATGACGAAACAATCAAAGGTACCGCGTACCGCGCGCGACGCGAAACCGACCTCAGCGGAAACCCTACCCTCGCGACGGCATACCTACCCTACACTCTCTCTTCCCACTGAAAAAGAACGAGCCACTGAAAAGGAAAGTCGTGGTTAACTTTTAACAATTCATGGCTTTATTCATTTTTTTTATTAAATTAATATGATTTAAAGTTACACCTTGTGAGTATTTCCTTATGTATATTAACATTAAAAGATTTGAGAGCAAATATAATAACTCAAATTATAGTGTAAAATAATGTAATATTGTAAAATTCTTTTAATCTAATAAGCAATCATTACAAATACCTTTTAAATACATTAAATCTGTCTTCATGCTGTTATTCCAAAATCTATCTGTTTAATTACAACCTCAATCTGTGATTGTTCTGAAGTAGCATAAATTTTATTTGATTTTTGATGGGGTATTGTATAAGGTTTCCTTCTTATTTTTCTAATTACTTAGGTCTAGTTTAAATATCAAAGTTTTCTTCAAGAATAAATTATAAAAAAAATTCCATTCTGTTTTTTTTTTCTTGAATTGTAGACTTGTAGAGAAGGAATAGTGTTTCTTATAAAATTTATGCAAATATCAATGAATTGTAATTTTTTTGTGTTTGTAACAATTCTATTCAAGTTATAATATTTTCTCTCAGTTCATCCTTTCCGCGCCTATATTTTAATAATTGAACAAGCTTACTTTAAACTACTTAAAATATAATCGTTAGAATTATTCAAAGGTATCATTTGATTGGATAATCACCATCAAAATAATAAATATGATAAAGAATTCCTAGTGCTAATGTTTACAGCGTATTACTACAAAATGTTTGTGTTCAAATGGTTTAGCATCATTCTACTTGTACAATAACTTGGGTTTTCATATTCAACCTTCAGTTGATAACAGTAAATTTTTTTAAAACGAGTAAAAATTAGTTAGTTGCACACGTTAATCAACAAGTTGCGACATTTGTAAGATAATTTATGGTAAAATCTCTTGTTAAAGCTTAAACTTACAGAACTATGCTCAACGACACGTTTTTGGGGTGTGTAAACAATGACGATTGCAGTCCATTATTTGATTTATTTTATATCCGCAGGCCTAAATGACGATTGCATTTAAATGGATCGAATTTGATTTGGTTTAACATCCCAATGTAGAATATCAATTAAAAAAACTTAGTTAGTCATTTCAAATACGCATATTAAGAGTAATTATTGGGTTTTTCGGCAGAATATGCATTTAATCAGTTTGATTTATTTTTATCTACTTTTCATGTTCACACAGAAGAACAGTTCCTATTAGTTACAATTTTAATTTGCAGTTCTATTATAAATAACTCTCACCAATAGATTCTATTTTCGCATTATTGAGCTATTTTAAAATAAACGCTATTGCAAATCAGTAAATTGAAAACCGGCTAACACCATCCTAAACATATTCAAAATATCTTAAAGTTTCCTTTTAACAATTATAATATAATGCATGATAGGATGAAATAGGAAACGAAAATGTCATGCATTCAACTAACAAAACAAAAATTTCTACTTCACCAAGGAAAGGAACAAACAGACATACATTTCACATTAATATATTCAAGTGCTTCTTCATAACTTACTTAAATTACCAACTAGTAAAAAAAATAACTAAAAAAAATATAATATGCTATCGCTCAGGAATAACAAATTAGCAAATTTTCATGTATAGAGCAGAAAGAATTCTGTAAATTACAAAAGTAGAAGCCTCACTCCTCTTCTAATTACATTTTCACGGTCCTATTAACTAACTCATTAACTTTTCCCACTATCGCTTTTCGTTCTGTGTATTTCGATAAAAAAAAAATACTAACCGAAAGGGGAATCGTGACTGTGATTAAGTGTATTGTTAAAGGTATTCTAAGTGTCGATTTAAGAGATTGATTTATATGCCTTTGCTAAATTGCTTAAATGATGGTCCTATAACTGCTTCTTTACTTATAATGCAATAACGGCCAGTTCTGACGTTAGCAAGATCGCCTCGAATTATAGCGCCGCTTTGAACTATAACCTTCCCACTCAAGACAATGTTCTGAGATCCACAGAGGACAGTTTGCCGAATTACTTTATTACCCGAAGCCGTTTCAACATATTCATCGCGACTGTAATACAAATCAGGAACTTCCATGATATGCGGCGCCGAACGATTGGACCGCCGGAAACTTGCTTTGGAAATGAAATCTTTGAGGAATGGTTTTAATCTCAAAGAATCAAATATATACTTTCGCTTTCAGTGGGTAAGATACGCCGGGCGGAATATAAACACTGCCCAATGAATATTGATATTTGACCCGGCCTGCAGAACTGACACAAATACTAATCAAACAACTAGGCAATCATGGATGTCAAAGAGATATTTCTTGCTAGGCCATTGAGTATACTAGTGTTAGACAACCCAGCAACCCCATATGTCTCATTTCTTATGGTTAACTCCGATACTTAGCTGGGCAATTAGGATCCTCCACAGCCTTGAACTGACAACCACTCTGCTGTTTGTAAGAACGATTGAAGCGCTTCTTGTTGAACATTGACTTCGCCTTGGGCGTAGAATCTTTTCGAATTATAATTGGTGAAGCTGCTCTACCCTTAGCCAAAGGTGATCGTTGCGCACGAGTCACTTTGGTCTGCGTGATAATGTTACTCTTCTTCGGTTTGTATTCTTTGTCGTTATCAATCTCTTCTTCAGAATCATTTGATTCGGTCACGTTTGGCTGCTACGACGACGAGGGGCGATGAACTGCAATCAAAACAAGGTAAGGCATTTGTCGACGTAAGCCGAACGAAAAAAAATTTACCTCTTAATAGTTCTACCCAATCTAGGACCGCGCCAAGTCGCTACCGACACCACACCATGGCACGTTCTGGGCGACGTAGAAGAAAAACGTTTGGTCGAATGATCCGCTAGCTACGCGCACAGTTTTGCAATAATAATAACCGTACTTCTTCGACATGTGGCTGTCAAATCCAACCGCTGTCACATCGGACAAAGCAGATGTGTGTGGAATGGCACGCCACATGGCGGCAATGTGCCTCTCCATTTGTCGCCAGTGGCATAGTTTTTCGATGGCCACGGTGGAGGGGCATTTCCAGATGGATATGTCTCGAAATGTGTCGGGGTTTGGATTAATTTTATATTTCGAATATTTATATCCACAGATCTAAATATTTGGACAGAAAAGAAATATTTTCTGCGCAACGATATCCGCACGACAGATGAAGTCCGCTGGCACTTCGAGGACATACCCATCTGGCCGGTTGCAAGGGTTCGGGATCGGAATCACTTCGATTCCCGGGCGTAGGCGTCACATTACAACATTCGTTTGGAACTTCAACAGGGAAAGTGCCAGAGCGTGTCTGTTGGATATGAAGAAAACCTTCGACAAGATGTTAAAGAGTTCGAGATGCTTTGCCGCCCTATAGACAATTAGCAAATGGGGGTCAAAGTCAAAAGCGCTTTATTTAATACCAATCGTTATAAATTTTTAAAAGAACATAAAGCAAATTCCAAACAATAAAACTAAACACATTTAATGAAAAAAATACACTTGCAAATTTAAATTAATTAAGATTATTACATATTTTTTGATTCGATTGGAAAAAGGAGAAAAAACCAACCAGCATTATTCAATAATTACTTATACTACTAACGAAACAATGAACTTATATCCTATACCTAATATGTTACACCCTAATTCTAAATAAGTTCAATCAAAAAAAAAAAAAAACGTTACCTTATATTGAAACTTATACCTAATTTATAATACAAATAAACAACAATACTAGATGTAGCAATAATGAGATAAATCTAAAAAACTCCCCAGAAATCAGTGCATCTTTGGCTGACTTGAAATCAACCAGTGATTTCGTCCTTATAGTTAATTTTTCGGCATTAACTCTTTTGATTTCGAAATTGGACAGTTTATTTTCGGCTGCCAATAGCCGAACCATATCTTTCCCGGTTTGTCCGAACACGTTGATTGGCGGAACTTTTTCTGTCTTGTTGGAAGCTTTTCCAGAGGAACCAGCAGAACTGCGGGCTGGTTTTTTCTCCTTATTTTTGTTCTTTAAATATTGAATCAAATTAACGTCATTATCTTGATTAAAATTACCTCCGATGTTTTCTTCGATTTCCATATCTTCGGTTAATCCCTCCAGCGCTGCAAAATAATTTTGGCTCTCGTTGGTGCCACCAGCACTTAGAACTTCCTCTGGATTTACTTGCTTTGTACTTTTCTTCGGCTTTGTTACCTGTTGCCATTGATTTTGTGGCTGCGTCTTTTGAGGCTTCATCCCTTTCTTGAAGGGATCCTTGAGAGACTGTATCTCTTGCCTTAGTTCATCATTTTCTTTCTGCAATTTGGCCATTTTAATGATTGTCCGCTATTATTTGCAGCTTGCACCCTCCATCTACTGAGTTTTCTTCGTTATGTTTTCTTTTGGTGATTGTCGTCAGTTTCGTATTTATCGTTTCCCCAGGTTGCCCCAACGGTGGGAAGCCGTCGGGCTCCTCCATACCAGCGGCGAAATTTTCTTTGGTAATTTGTTTTTCGTTACCAATCGAAGTAAAAATATTCGATAGAAATTTCCTGAGTCGATTACTTCGACAATATAAGATTTTTTCCGATAAAAATTAACTTCGGACTAACGTTTTTTAAAAAATTAATTTAATTTTTGAAAACTTTTGACAGGAGTGATTTTCAACCAATGAGGGTCTGCAGGCGGCGTATGATTTCAAGATCTCGAATCGTCTGCAAAGTGGACCAATAAACGCGTGGCAGTTTAGACCGCAGAGATCAATAGGCAGATGACTGATAATCGCAAATAACGCCAGCAACCCGTGGGAATGTTTTCTGTTGACTTAGGGAAAATCGAGTTAAACTGAGGAGTACTTCAGAGAGGGTTACAAGTCACACTTGAGTTAGTACTTTCGTTCAAAATCAATTCGTTTTTTTTTTCGATTATTGCTTTGGGCGCGGACCTGAATTTGATGATGGTACCCACAGATTTTATGTAGCTTAACATGCAAATTTTTTTTTTTTTTTAATTAATGATTCATCGTGATATTCAAATATACATACAACAAACACTTGTCTCCCATAAATTCACTTCACACATACTTTACACATTTATTTTACTATACTACATATGATATTTATACAAAATAGTAGGCATGAGAGAAGAATAAAAAATGTTGAAGTTTCAGAGAAGAGTCAGTCAGTAAACCGTTTTTGAAACGAGAAGTTTTAAGAAATTTGTTCAAGAACGAAAAACTGACTACCGATTAAAAGAAAAAAAATGTAATTGTATGTATATATATAAAGAGATTCGAATTGAATGCAAATTGAATTTTGCGTTCTGAGCGCAATGAGAAAGATTATAAATTTGTGAACTAAATCTTGTTCAAGAGGGCGATTTTCGAGGATGGTAACTGAATGATTCTAAGAACTTCTGCCTGAAGACTAAAGGATTTAGTATGTTTTTATCGTCTAAAGTCGATGTATTTCTAGTAATTTGAAAAAAGAAAAATCGACAGAACGAAACAGCATTTATGGCAATGTTTAAATTGTTGGATCTGTTGCTCCTTTCAAGAACAATTTTACTCATGCGATTTGAATAAAATTGAAAAGATTTCGAATCGATAATTTAAATGACGAGAAAGTGAATTATCAAGATTAACCAAAGCAAAAAGAAAACAAAAAACCAAGATATGGCAACGATAAAATAGCCCGAAATTAAGAAGAAATTAAATTGATTATTGGTTAAATTCAACGTTTATACACTTAACTAAGGTTGAATTAACATTTATTCGAATTATATAAAATTTTTAAAATAAAATTTTTATTTTATTATTAAAATGGAGCAAATGGAGCACATCGATTTGTAATGTTCCGGTTGGTCCAATGAGTCCACTAAGAACTTTCCTAAATCATACTTGGACACAACTCGCATGACTGGCACCGTATCACGTTTTACCTCAAATTCACCAGAAGGCTCGTCAGCGATGTGAGGTGGACATATCGCAATATAATCTAACCCTGAGTTCTTTAACGTTTCCAGCATTTTCTTATGCTCAGAGTTGATATTGTGGAAAACTGGAGGCACTTTGCTGTCGTCATAGAATAGAAAACTCGACAAACATCCTGAAACCTTTGTCAATCCCAACTACTTCACTGCAGTGATCACATTTTGCATCCCTGTCGACATTTCTGTTGTGGGTTCAACTTTGTTACGAGTTCCAAGGACAATGCATACTGCATCAACTCCTTTCAAGAGGTTTCGGACATCATCCAAATTTGTTGCATTTCCTTGTACTAATTCGACTTTTTGTTTGAACTTATCTGGGACGGTTGACTCGTTCCGGTATAAAAGTCGTATTTGAAGACCTGCAAGCAATGTTTACATATAAACAAGTAGTTATGTAAGTGTCAACGCAGATTTTCTTGCAAGCCATAACAATAACTATTTTATTGTATTGTTGATATTTAACCAATTACCTCGATTTATTGCGTGTTCCACGGCACGTTGGCCGGTCATCCCGGTGCCTCCGATAATAGCAATCCGCTGCATAATTTTAGAAATGACTGAGGCGAAAGGACGTACAAAACTAGAGGCACTTGTGTACAAAATGTCGGCGCGTGTACAGTGAATCTTCACTTAACTTTTAATGGATTCAATTAACAAGAATGCTAATCGCGGCTCTTGTCACTGGGCACTTGTGTTAATTGCAGCCGGGAACAACATTTTGTTTAAGCTCAGATGAATAAGAACTGGATGGGCTAAGCTCATATAAAATGCATGAGAGAACATTCGACCGGTTTCTGCTCTCTTCCAAGTGAACTGTCTGTCATTTCCTCCCCGTCTGCCTCTTGCTGTTCACTTTCTTGTTCCAAAAGCTGACTAGGTGTGAACTGACTGTCAAGTTGACTTATGCAAATTGGGCGCCAAATTGGCCAATTTGCAAGTTTCGTCGCGAATTTTGTCCGATATTAAAGTTGTGGAAAGTGTTCGCGATCTAAATTCGTTGCAAATGTTTGAAGATTCGATTGTGGTTTATAATTCACGTAACTTTAACGTGTGACACTGTGAAATTAATTTACAATTTCAAAATGAAGTGTGTAGTGCCTTGGTGTAAAAATCATAGCAGAAATAGATCTGTGGGTGTTTTATTTCACAAGTGAGTAATTAATATGTTAATTTTTTGCATGTTTTTCATACAATGCCGAAGGTTTTTCAAATAGATAGCAAATTTTTGGTATTGTATGAAATTTTGTTTACATTGAGCAGCAGCCATGTTTGCTTGTGCAATTTGGCTCTCTCTAAGGTTGTAAACAAGAGCGTAGCAGTAGGAAAAGTGTTCGCAGGGGTTGTTGCAACCATAGTGTCACGTGGTTGTCCACTCCAGTATTATTTAATTACTCAATGTGTTTAAGACAGAAAACTTTTAACAGTTCTCTATCACCTGATGATAGGCTTACTGCTGCCATCTGTTGAACTTCCGACACAATACTTCGTTGAGTTTCTTCAACGGAAATTACACAACAAACAAAAATGACTAATTTTTCTTCGCGTAACACTTCAAAATAACAAGTGACCATTCTTCAATATGTAAAAACCGATATTTACACAGAAATTGCCTATTTCTTTTCATTTTGTGGGTAAATCCATATGCAACTTCATAAATTCAAATTATTTACGCGCCATAGTGTAAACGTTACCCGATTTATGATTTCGTTCAAACCGAAAAAATTTCCATGTGACAACATTAACACCTGCTCTCATTTTGTGTTCGTACACAACGCACACATCTAAATGTGGAGAAGTTTCTCACGCACACATACGAATGCCGGGGAATTTCTCACGCACACACATGCAAGTCGAGGGAACCGATATATCGCTATCGACTTTTCCCGCATCGTACCAATCGTTTAAATTTTTTTGTCTCTTTCGCACCCTGGCGTGCCTTGGGAAAATTTGAAAAGTTATTCTTCTCTTTTTATTGATCAGCTGACGAAGTGCACCAGCTCGTTAGTGTATAAGCTCTGGTTTAACGATCAAATGATCCTTTTGACACAAAACTCGCAAGACGTGTATCGTATACAAAAATAGGTTGGCTGAACTATGCAACGTGTAAACAAAAGGGCGTAAGCGCGAAACCTGTTTGGATATGGGTTTTTACCATTCCCGTGTGAAAGAGCCCACTAAGTGTAAGGATGGAATAGGGAATTCGCTGTTCATGTTTTTTCACCCTTTCATTCCCAAGCAGCAACAACAGTACAATTCACTAAAAACGTTCCATTTTATATCTGAATGAAGAATTTGTAATTGCTATCGAAGATATCGAAAAAGTAATTGATATTGGGCCTTTTCATACAATTTTTGATTCCGATCTACCAATCAATTTATCGAAGCCCTATAAATTATAGTAATAAGCATCTGATCAACATAAAGTATTAGCGATTTCAGGCACTCCCAACAACGAGCGCTCGTCGGAGTGGGTAAATGCCCGTTTGTTTCTTTTTTCTTATCAATGCAATAAAAATTTAAATATTTAATTTTTTTATGGTTTGAACTGTATCTTGATTCCATTGAAACCGAATGTGGCCCAATAATTGTTTTGTTTAGTTTTACTTAAATATAAAAGTGTCAATAATTCATTTTATCAAAATCAATACGAAAAACTACGAACTTGAGTAAATCGTGAAGAAAACTTCTTACCATAGAAGAAAACATCAATATAATTGGCTAATGCTTTTGCAATCCGCAGGGAATGTTCGAAGAGTTTACTCAATCAGTAACGCAAGGGGGACTACCGTCCAACGAAAAAGCCATACTTTTTACCTTCACAACAAAAAATGCCCCAGATTGACAATATGTCACATACGGTGATTTTGGCTTTGAGCAAGTAGATAAGTTTGTCTAATTAACCGACGCATATCCATGGTGGATAAAGTTTATTTTGCAGTCATTTCTCTGATGTTGCCATAAAACGATATCTAAAAGTTGATATTGAAATTCGCAAACCCTTGATAAGAACACTCTATGATGGATATAAAAGATATATGATTTGGACCGACGAGTTCTCCGAAAAACATGCTGGCTTCAGCTTCAGAACAATTTTTAGTTGCTTGGTCCATCTTAATTTTTTCAAAAAATTGCAGTTGGTAGTTAAACAAAACTGTTTGGAGTTTGAGGTTCACCTCCAGATTTGAGGAGAAAATGTTCAGACTATACTTCCTGGAAGTAGTTAATCTATACTTTTCAAAATCTTTGTGACTACTTCTTCGAAAGATAGGAGAAATTATTACTAAATCACTATCACAAGTTAGGCTTTGACATTATTTTAAATAAAATGCTTTAGCAAGATCAACAGGATCCATTGTCCTGACTTGCTGCTCAGCATATTTAACGCTTGCCTACGGGACGAGGTTTTCCCAGTACGACAGAAGGTGGTGAGGCTCGTGCTGATTAGCAAGGAGAAAGGAAATCCCGAATCGCCGTCTGCATACCGCCCGTCATGCATGCTAGACATGGCTGGGAAAGTGCTAGAAAACTAATCAAGGGAAGACTCACTGACGCGATTCGTGCTGCTGAGGACCTATCTCCTCGGCAGTACGGCTTTAGAGCAGGACGTTCTACTATCGATGCGATCGCAGAGGTGGTGAGCGCGATCCAAAAGGCAGAGGCACAGAGTCACATCAAGTGACGGATCATTCTGTTGGTGACACTCGACGTCAGGACCGCCTTGAACTCCACTAGATGGGTGGATATTCTCGATACGCTGGAAAATCCTTTTCAAGTTCCAGAATATCTAATGCGGCTTTTGAGGAACTAGCTAAAAGACCGAAGCCTGATCTACGACACGACACAGGGGCTACGAAAGATGGCGGTTACATCAAGTGTTGCCCAGGGTTATCTATCCTTGGTCCAGACCTGTGAAACGTGTCTTACAACAGGCTACTGAGACTGGAGATGCCAAATGAGTCGCACTTGATCGGCTATGCGGAAGATGTTGCGGCTCTGGATGCTGGACGCACCGTTGAACAGGCGCAACTTAGGCTAGGTATGCCAATGCGCCGAGTTAGAGACCGGATGACTGCTCGTGGGCTCAGTTTAGCACTGGAGAAAACCGAAGTGGTCATCTTGACAAAAAAGAGAACCCCTAGAGTAAGGTTGATCAGTATTGGAGACATACAAGTCGAATCGAAGCCAGCGGTGAAGTAGCTGGGGCAACTGATCGACTCGCAGATGAGTTTCACTGAGCAAATCAGGGCTTCGGGGATATCGACTCTGAGTCGACTTATGGCCAACGTAGGAGGACCCAGCCCGTCAAGAAGACGCCTCTTGATGAGTGCTGTAGAGTAAGTGCTACTGTACGGAGCAGAGGTATGGAGCGACGCTCTCAGCAAGGAGATTTACCGAAAACGCCTGGCACAGGTACAGAGAAAAGGAGCGCTGAGGATTGCATCTTCGTACCCGACAGTCTCTGATTCGGCGGTAAAAGTCATTGCAGGCATGGAACCTGTCGGCCTCCTTGCTAGAGTGCGCCTCTCTAATTATCTGCATCGAAACGAGGTTGCAAGAGAGATGGTTGTCCGCGAAGAGAGACAGCGCTCACTCAACCTTTGGCAGCAGTCTTGGGTGAATCGCACGAAGGGAAGGTGGAATGCGCGCTTCATCCCGAATGTGAGACCGTGGCTCAATCGAAGGCATGATTATCTGACCCAGCTTTTGAGCGGGCATGGGTGTTTTCATTCTTACCCGCACAAGATTGGTATGTCACGGTCCCCCGATTGCCAGTATTGCCCAGGAGAGGAAGACAATGCCCGCCACACATTTTTTGTTTGCATAAAATGGGACAGGCTGTAAAGGGCACTCTACAGGGAGATGGGAGAGCTCACCCCGGATAATATAGTCTCGGTGTTGCTTGAAGCGGTTGACAAATGGAACCAGGTGACACATTATGCTCGGGTAGTCCTAAAAGATAAAAGGGACTCACAGCTGCCGGGGGTGTTGGGGCTGGGGGATCACTTGTCTGGCACTTCCTCTTCCCTTCTGCCTCCCGCTAGAAGAAGGATCCCTCAGCTTGAAGGCGCCTCACGGCGTAATAAAACGAGACCTGGCCCGAAGTAATGTATCAAATGGTTCCAGGCTAGGTTCTCAGGTTGACTGGGAAGGTGTTTAGTGGGTAGTCCAGTCGCCTTCTTGCGAGCATGAGAGTCCCACACTCTGTGCGTAAATGGGCATTCACCTCCCTACCACAAAAAAAAGGTAAATATAAACCACTTAAAAACAACCTGAGTAGTGTGAAATTAAAATCATTCAGTAATGCTGCTATTAACTATCTATTTATTGTAAAGACAATACAATTTAAAACATAGACACTTCACATAGATACATAGATGTAAACCATTTTCAATCGAACTTTTCGGAGAAAATTTGTATTAATTTGTTACACTTATTCAAGTCGTTGGATTTAGTTGTAGCAATGTCGCACAAATACCTTTTGAGACAATCATTGTTGCATCCATTCTTAAGTGTTGTATCGGCAAGCTTGTATTTGAAGGCCCAGAACTGTGAAGAAATAAAAATGCGTAAAATAGAGTGAATAATACGCTTCTTGATACTACCATTCTTAAAAGGTTCTTATCATTCGCAAAACTATGAGCGAGTTGATCAAGATCAGCAGGACTAAGGTCGGTCACTCTATAAGCATTAGCAAAGGTGTATTCTTTAAGCCACACGGGAGTTCTATCCGGATAGGCGTTAGCATGAGTTAAGTTCATAATCCAAGTTTCGTGATGAACAACTTGCTGAAATGGAAAAAGTTTAATCATCATGACAAAATATGCTATTAAACTAATTTATATGAGAATTACTAGTATGTTCCCTTGTTAATATTGAACCATATTAGAGCGCTTCAATATTTCACTTACATATGTTTCTGGATCCACGCCAAAAACACGATAATTTGGATTAACGAAACTGAATGAAGTAACACTTCGCCCGTTCCAAGCAACATTAATCGGATATGATGGCTCAGTCTTTGAATAGTTAATTTGGAAATGATCCTTGTGGGTATGCCCATTGAATATTCCACTAATAGTTTTATGGTAACGGTCAACGATTCGTTGGAACTCCCTCGACCATGTGTTATGACAGCCACCAGAGCCAGAGGGAATGTGTGCCAATAGATGAACAAATTTTCCTGCCTCCTCCGCAGACCATAAAGTGTCTTGCAGCCATTGAAGCTGATTTTTCAAGTAGGAGGGGTCAAAAAGAAGCCAAAAGATGTAGGTATAGCAATCGTTATTGTTGATTCCAATCACTCGGAATCCTGGACGAGGAGAAACAGTGTAGTAACCACCTTTGCGAATTGTTTCCTGAGCTAACTCCGGTAGCCATTGTGACCAATGTTCAGCCAGGAAATTATACATCCAGCCAGTTTCCAATCCATTTTCCTTAATATAGTCTGGAGCGAACCTAAAGAAAGTTACATGTTACAGGTGCAAATTTAAGGAAAAAATACTTACAAGTTTAATGGATCCGGTTACCAATAAGTGGAAAGACAGGAATGTCTCCAAAGCGATCTTTAAGTAATTTGTCAACTGTAGGAATAATTATTGTTGCCTTCTATTGAAGTTGACCATATAGCATGATCAACATAGTCGCCAGTGTAGTAAACAAAATCAATTTTAGGATGCTCATTAACTACTTGGTAGTTTCCACCAGGCGCACCACAGTGACGATGATCACCCCCATTTGAACTCTGGTGCATCAACGAAGCAACTGCTACCTTGCAAGAGAGAACCACATATTGAACGTGATGTCAGCTTTGGAAGCTGATCGACGATAAAGAGGAGAACTTTCTGCAAACAAAATAGGGCAATAAAAGGAACAATTAATGCGAGGGGATCTTATTCACCATCATTTTATCAACTAGTCCTACACAGACATTTTCCGGTTGAATATTAGTCTGAACACAAAGGGTAATGGCAAGTTCACGCATGTAGTTATCATCTCTACCTTCACGGCGATACTTCAGCAATGCATCTACAGTAGAATTACATAATGCGCACGTAACGCTCTAAAATATTTGAAAAAATTCTATTGAAAAAGACTTGTATTCTATGTAAATTTGCACTACAAAAACCTGTTTTTCATCGGAGAGCGTCTCGATAGCAGTCTTTCGAATTTCGGTTGGTGCTTTTAATATTCGAAATAGTTCGTTTAAGGTTGTACTTTTGATTCCAGTTTCAATATACTTCACGTACTCGGTTTTAAAAATTTCCGCTGAAAACTCTGAATAAGAATAGTAGAAAAGTAAAGATGAATAGGCTTCTGTTCCTACACCATTAAATCAAATTATTTCAGTATAATAATAGGCATACTAACTTAAAATTAATATATGTAATTTATTTTATATCTTTTGTGAAAACAAGCTGGGCAGAAAGAACTACGCTCATGTCAGAAGGGTTTTGTTCTTAATTTACGATATGCGTATATATAGAATGCAAGAACAATTTTAATTACATCTACAACAAATATATTCTTGCTATAAAATAAATACCATTGGTACTCCATTTTAACCAGCTACCATTTTGATGCATACTAATACATTTTTGTTATTCATCTCATCTGAAAATTCGGAGAAAATCAAATCAAAACTGTAGTGTCTGATTCGATGGAAAGCCTAAGTAGCAGAAAACCGTGTGTGATTGTTGTAATCGGAGAAAATTTGAACGGTTTTAACTTTTATGGGACTACTTTAAAATCAAATGTCATCCAATTTAATGATACCAATGTACTCCACGCGGTTTAGTGGTTAGAGCACTCACCACGTAAGCCAAAGGCCCCTAGTTCAGCGACAAAGAGATTTTCGAAGCCTATAAGCCCGTTCAGTTATGATACGTGCTGGTTTAAAATGAAAATGTATCGCAGCGTTAAACTGACCATATCACCTTCCCGAGTGCTGATATATTCGATCAATATAATGAGATAATCTAAATATCTCTAAACAAAGGCCCGAAAGGGCCTGTGACGCTAAAGCAAAATATAGTTATTTTCTTAATAGTTTTACGGTCGAAAATGTGGAATTTACAAATCCTACTATCAACAAATTTCAACATTTGTCATTGTTCTATATTCATGTATTGTTGCTATTGTAAAACAATAAAATTGAAACCATTGTCAAATACTATTTGATCTTCTGAAATTTTCAGGATAAATCAACCTTGTAAGTAATCATTTACTTAATTCAATACTAACGTTACAATTTTACGCAAGAAAATGTTAAGTAGAAAATCATACTACGAGTAGTCAATTATTTTGTTTATTTAACATGTGCAGACCAATTCTCTTGTTTGTTAAATACATTAATACTATTACTAAAACATTTGAGCTTATTTCAACTTCTGATGTATTTGTAGTTATTGTGCTCATAAAGGCTTACTTCCATGATTTTTTCCAGACGTTTCGGATCAAAAGCGTCCAACCACGAGTAAGGAATGCATGCGTTTTGAACATTTCCCCCCCGTGAGGCAACTTCAGAGCAGTGTTTGACACTGCTTAAGCGCAATCTGAATAAGTTGCTGCATCATTTTGTGTCCACCGACGAAACATGGCTCCACTGGTAAACACCAGCGACCAAGGAGCAGTTGAAACAGTGGACTTCACTCGGTGAACATGCTTCAATGAAGGCGAAGATTGCCCTATCTCGATGGCCACTGTTTTCTAGGATTTGCAAGGTGGGATCTGCATCGACTACCCAGAGAAGGGCAAAACCGTCATACGGCGAATTCGGTGTAAAATTACAGAAAAAAAACCCCATTTGACGAAGAAAAAAGTGCTCTTCAACCATGATACCGCACCGGCTCACTCCTCAGCCGTCGTCACTTCTTTTTGTTTGCAAAATCAAAAAAGTCACTTGCCGAATGAGGAGGTCATTGCCACCATGGAGGCATACTTTGCACACCTCGGGAAAACATTTTTGGATGGGGTTAAGAAGTTAAAGCATCGCTAGGTCAAGTATACCGAGCTAACAGGAGATTGTGTTGAGAAATAAATAGCCACTTTTCGAAAATTTTCGTTTTTTTTTGTAAGCTAAGTACTTATAGTACCACCTATGTTGTGATTTCAATAGATTTTTTACTACAAAACCGAAAATAAGTAGAGTATTTTAGTACAATAGCGTAAAAATTCCTCATTTAACCTATGTTGCTGCATGCAAATGAGACCTGGGTTTAAAATGAGATGTCGTCCAGTAAAGCAAGATATTGAGTGGAGATTTTTTTTATAACGACCGCTACTGAGATATGTACGACTATCGATCTGTAACCAACCAAACTGCAATATGTTGACCATTTCAAAATGATGGAACAGTATTGCACAATCAAAGCATTTATTTAACTAGGGTTGATAAAGAAATGAATGGAAGACTTAGTGAAAGTTAACAGCATATAGTCAATTATTTCGTAAATGTGATATGTGGCAGGCCAATTCCCTTTTTCCTTGAGAAGCCGTTGGGTCTTGCTGTGTTGATTGAACAGATGGGTGGAAGGAAATGACTTTATAAAGATGTAGGATGGTTTGACCAGGTAAGTCTAAGGATGGGCCAAGTAGTGGGATAATACGCTGTTGCTTAGGGAGTTATTGGATTTGCGTTTGATTTGGTTCGTGTCACTTCCATCTTCTTCAGAGGGTCTGGTCTACTACTGAGAAAATTGCATCGGAATTTGTAATAAGTGGTTCGTTGATAATGTTACCGTCTGTCTTTCTATGTTTATATATTTTAATTCTTTCTAGGATTTGAATGTCAGTCTTTTAATTTGTTTGTATAACAATGCCATAGAGTTTGTCATAGCATCAGAATCGTGCACATGGTTCTGTAGGTACGTTACGTAGTTGTAATCTGCCTTGCTGGATAAGAAAGATCGTAAGTGCTCTTTGTACCTTGTCGTTAGTTTCCGTGTTGTTCTTCCTTTGTACATCATGTCACTTGCATGTCAGTTTGTATAATCTACAATTTGTTTCTAACGTTGTTGTAAGTTCTGAATGCAGTTTGTATTTCCAAAGGAAGTTCTATAGTTTGTATATTTTTTTGCCTAGGTATATGAGCGAAATCCACTGTTGGTCGTTCTTGTGTGTTTCAGTCGGTTGGCGTTTCTGTTTTCGCTTGTACCGTGTAATCAGTTTGTCAATGTCACGTTATTTGTATCCGTTATTATTATCTAACTTATAAATGTAGTTTAGTTCATTGGTGTAATTAGTAGGAGTCATGGGGATGGAGTGGAGTCTTTACACCGTTGATCTATAAGCTTGTAGCTTATGTTGCATAGAGTGGCTAGATTTTACGTGAATGGTATGGTCAGTTGTGGTTAGTTTTCCGTATATTTTGTAGCTTAGTCATGTTTGTTTTCATCTCACGGTTAGGTCCATATATAGGGTTGAGTTGTCCGTTTGTTTCTTTTTCAATTTTGAAATTTATATTTGGATGTATTTCATTCATATATGTAAATAGTTCATCTTGTTTAATTTCTTGTGAATCAATAATGATGAAACAATCATCATAATTTTGGGTATAAAGAGTTGCTCCAGAGATTGTAAGAACATTTCTCGCATTATCGAAGACATTGAATGTTCCATACTCAAATCGTCCTTGGCAATGTATTTGTAATTATTGAACCAAAATAATTCTGCTTGATTACAGTCTTTATAAAAAAAAATTGTTAAAGTATCACTCCCCTATACAGGGAATTCCGCTTAAAAGCCATATCAAATTCGTTCATACGTTAAATTTTGAAGAGGGCTCCAATTCACATCTGCTAAAAAATTTTCATCTTCTTCTTCTTAGCACTACTGCCCCTCTCGGGCCTTCGCTTCCTGCAAATAACGACTCCAACTGTCTCCATTGACCGCGTCCTCCAATTTCAAAATCTGAGCAGCGATGAACTGTTCTCGTCCACCGAGTCTGACCAGCGTTTCATGCTCCTAGCTTGTGTGGTTTGAAAAAATTTGCCGTGACGCACAAACTGCGAGATAAGTATTGAGCTTAGTAGTGTTTTGTTAAATTATTTTCAAAATCCTAATAAATTCACTTGTCCTTAGTATCGAACGGACTTTTATTACGATTTATTTTGTGCTTTCAGATCGATTTTAATTGTGACATTTGTTCAGGAAAGTTTTGGGACTTACAAAAAGTCCTAGCCAAGGTAAAAGCAAAATTTAAATAACCCATCCCTACAAGTAAATCTTTATGGCAGTACAACTGCCTGAAATCTGCTCGAGCAGTATGCTATTTGCTGTTGAGTGAGCAACCTCACGGCAAAAGTTCTTTATTATGGTACCCCGACAAAACTAGTATTCGTGCTGATTTCTAAGTGGGTGGCTATGGATGGAAAGATGGTTTTGTATGGGTTAAATGTTCAAGGGCTACATTCTTTAGTGTGTGTACAATAGTATCATATATCCAAGTCAAGCTTAATTCTCTGTTCACAGCAAAACAGTAGTCAAATACCTACCCTTCAGGTAGCTGGAACTGAAAGAGGTAATACCATGATTGAAACTAAGGAAGGCTCCAGGTCCAGACGGCATCTCAGATGAGGTGTTGTAGCTACATTCAAAGCTTGCCTGCAGGAAGGGAGCTTCCCGACACGGTGGAAGATAGTGAGGCTCATACTGATCAGCAAAGGGAATCTGCATAGCGCCCATTATGCATGCTAGATACGGGTGCGAAAGTGCTAAGGAAATTCACCAAAGGAGGACTGCTGGCAATCTATCTCTTCGGTAATATGGTCTTAGGGTAGGATGCTCAACTATTAATGCAATTGCAGAGATATTGAGCATGGTTCAAAAGGTCGAGGCATATCGCCTTACCAAATGGTGGATAGTTATATTGGTGATGTTCGGAACACCGTCAAACCCCTAAATAGGTGAATGTTCTACATGCGTTGAAAACTCCATTTTAAGTTCCAGAATATCTTATGCGGTTGGTCAAGGATGATCTTTGGTCAAGACTTGTTAAACATATCATACCTTGGGTTATTCAGACTAGAGTTACTGAATAAGTTACACCTGATCGGCTATGTAGATGATGTTATGGAGCCTTTCGCTGGACGCACAGTTGAACAGTGGTAACATAGACGAGGTATGCTAATGCGCCTGGTGAGAGACTTGGTAATTGCTTGCGAGTTCAGCCTAGCACTAAGGAAAACCGGGGTAGAATAGAATATCCAGAATAAAGACGATCAGTATTGAAAAAGTTCTGGTTAAATCAAAACTATCAGTAAAACAACTAGGGTTGCTGGTCGTTTCTTCAAGCGAATCAGGACAACGGCTGATAAAGTGTCTTTTAATATGGTCCATAGAGTTGGTAGTACTGTACGTAGCCCTCCTCCTTCCACCATCAACATCTTCTTATGTTTCTCAACTGATCTTAGCATTATTCCGATGATTTCATCTGTAGAAAGATCTCTGAGTTCATCAATAGAATCATCGGGCTGCCTTCACGTGCAAATAGGTTGCAGGTAACATTTTTCTCTTCTGTATAAAATATGCATTCAAGAAATCGCAACATTGCAATCTTGTGCAGTTAAGACTGAAATCATTCTTGCCCGTTCAAAAGCTGAATCATATAAAAGTAAATCTCATCATGCCTTGTATTGAGCGACAGCATCCGATCTGGAAGGATGCATGCTGTCCATATGAACTTCAAATTATTCACACAAGATTGTTGCGAACTGTTGAGTGAGAGTTGTCTATCTTTATGCGCAGCTGCCTCTCTACTGTCTTTCTGCAATCACAATCCAACTTAGAGATTCTTCATTAGGTAGATGTAATCCTAGGATTTCTTGTTTGTTGCAGTTTCTCGCTTAAAGCATTACTCAATATTTACGATCTTTGTGGTAGCATAGAATGTAAGGCGCCCACTGGAAGCAAGTTCTTGATGCGGAGGCCCCCTAACTGGCGCCATCATTCGTACTTGTAAACAATGTTACAAATTTGGACTTCTCGTAAAGAATAGACTCGCAGCTACAAAATGAGACCAAAATTTTGACAATCGGATAGAAATTGTGGGTACATTGAAACATCAAAGCTAGAGATCTTCAAGCCTTTAAATTAAATCGTTAAAACGCCAAATTCACACGTTTAAGGGGCGAAAAAGCTATTTAAAGTTTTGGTTTTTTTTTCCAATTTTAACCTTCATAAAAATTGTGTATTTGTGAAAAATATTACAAATTTGTACTTGTGCCCACTGAAAGCAAGTTTTTCATGTGGAGGCCCTCCTAACTGGTGCGTTCATTCGTATTTTTAAACAATATTACAAATCTGTACTTGTCGTAAAGAATAAACTCGCAGCTACAAAATGAGACCAAAATTTTGACAATCGGATAGAAATTGTGGGTACAGTAAACCATCAAAGCAAGCCTTTAAATTAAATCGTAAAAACGCCGAATTCGCACACTTAAGGGACGAAAAAGCGATTTAAAGTTTTGGATTTTCTTTTTCTTATTTTAAGCTTTAAAAATTGTGTATTTGTGAAAAATGTTACGAATTTGTACTTGTCGTAAAGAATACACTAGCAGCTACAAAGTGAGAGCAAAATATTGACAATCGGATAGAAATTATGGGTACAGTGAACGATCAAAGCTAGAGATCTGCAAGCTTTTAAATTAATTGGAATGATAAGATATGTGTTTCCTTTTTGACTATATATTTTTTATATTTGCCTGTAGATACGTATTTCGAACGCAACATGCGGTCTTCTTCAGTTGTGCGGTCTCATTTTGTATTGAGCGACAGCATCCGATCCGGAATGATGCATGCGGTCCATATAAACCTCAAACTATTCACCCAAGATTGTTGCCAACTGTTGAGTGAGAGTTGTCTATCTTTATGCGCAGCTGCCTCTTTAATGTCTTTGCATCCACGCATTTATGTATTAAAGAACTCATTCTCTGCAATCAAAATCCAACTTAGAGATTCATCATTAGGTAGATGTTATCCTAGGATTTCTTGTTTGTTGCAGTTTCTCGCTTAAAGCATTACTCCATATTTACGATCTTTGTGGTAGCATAGACTGTAAGGCGCCCACTGAAAGCAAGTTCTTGATGTGGAGGCCCCCTTAACTGGCGCCATCATTCGTATTTGTAAACAATCTTACAGATTTGTACTTCTCATAAAGAATAGACTCGCAGCTACAAAATGAGACCAAAATTTTGACAATCGGATAGAAATTGTGGGTACAGTGAACGATCAAAGCTAGAGATCTACAAGCTTTTGAATTAAATCGAAAAACGCCGACTTCGCACGTTTAAAGGGGGAAAAAGCGATTTGATGTTTTGGTGTTTTTTTTCTTATTTTAAGCTTCATAAAAATTGTGTGGTTGTGAAAAATATTAAAAATTTGTATTTCTTGTAAAGAATAGACCAGCAGCTACAAAATGAGACCAAAATTTTCAAAATCGGATAGAAATTATGGGTACAGTGAACGATGAAAGCTAGAGATCTGCAAGCCTTTAAATTCATTGGAATGATAAGATATGTGTTTCCCATTTGACTTTTTTTTTATATTTGCCTGCGGATACGTATTTCGACCGCAACATGCGGTCTTCTTCAGTTATGCGGTCTCACTTTGTAGCTGCCAGTGTATTCTTTACGACTAGTACAAATTTATAATATTATTTACAACAACAAAATTTTCATAGAGTTAAAATAAGAAAAATCCCTCCAAAATTTTAAATCGCCTTTTCTCCCCTCAAACGTGCAAATGCGGATTTTTACGATTTAACTTAAGGGCTTGGCAGATCACTAGCTTTGATCGTTCACTGTACCCACAATTTCTATCCGATTGTCTAAATTATGGCTTCATTTTGTAGCTGCCAGTCTATTCTTTACGTCAAGTTCAAATTTGCAATATTTTTTACAAAAACACTATTTTTCATGAAGGTTGAAATAGGAAAAAAACTCCAAAACATTAAATCGCTTTTTCTCCCCTTAAACGTGCGAATTCGGCGTTTTTACACTTCAATTTGAAGGCTTGGCAGATTTAGCTTTGATCGTTCACGGTACCCACAATTTCTATCCGATTGTCATAATTATGGTCTCCTTTTGTAGCTGCCAGTCTATTCTTTACGACAAGTACAAATCTGTAATATTTTTCACATATACACATTTTTTAATGAAGGTTCAAATAGGAAAAAAATTTAACTGCCTTTTTCTCCTCTTAAGCGCGCGAATTCGGCGTTTCTAAAAATTTAATTTAAAGGCTTGGCAGATCTCTAGCTTTGGTCGTTCACTGTACCCACAATTTCTATCCGATTGTCAAAACTTTGGTCTCATTTTGTAGCTGCCAGTCTATTCATCACGACAAGTGCAAATTTGAAATATTATTTACAAATAGAGAATCTTTTATGAAGGTTGAAATAAGAAAAAAAACTTCAAAACTTTAAATCGCATTTGCTCCTTAAACGGTCGAAATCGGCGTTTTTAACAATTTAATTTAAGGCTGGGCAGATTTCTAGCTTTGATCGTTTACTGTACCCACAATTTCTATCCGATTGTCAAAATTTTGGTCTCATTTTGTAGCTGCCAGTCTATTCTTAACGACAAATAAAAATTCGTAATATTATTTACAAATACACTATTTTTTATGCAGGTTGAAATAGGAAAAAAAAACTCCAAAACTTTAAATCGCTTTTTCTCCCCCTAAACGTGCGAATTCGGCGTTTTTACGATTTAGTTTAAAAGCTTGGTAGATCTCTAGTTTCCATCGTTCACTGTACCCTCAATTTCTATCCGATTGTCAAAATTTTGGTCTCATTTCGTAGCTGCCAGTCTATTCTTTACGACAAATACAAATTTGTAATATTATTCACAAATACACTACTTTTTATGAAGGTTGAAATAGGAAAAAAAAACTCTAAACCTTTAAATCGCTTTTTCTCCCCTTGAACGTGCGAATACGGCGTTTTTAAGATTTAATTTAAAGGCTTGCCAGATCACTAGCTTTGATCGTTCACTGTACCCACAATTTCTATCCGATTGTCAAAATTTTTGTCTCATTTTGTAGCTGCCAGTCTATACATTACGACAAATAGAAATTTGTATTATTATTTATAAGAACGCCATTTGTTATGAAGGCTGAAATAGGAAAAAAAATCCAAAACATTAAATCGCTTATACTCCCCTTAAGCGTGCGAATTCGGCGTTATTACGATTTAATTTAAAGGCTTGGCAGATCTCTAGCTTTGATCGTTCACTGTACCCACAATTTAAAGGCCTTTTCTCCCCTTAAGCGTAAGAATGCGGAGTTTTTACACTTTAGTTTGAATGCTTGGCAGATCTCTAGCTTTGATCGCTCACTGTTCCCGCAACTGCTATCAGATCGTAAAATTTTGGCATCATTTTGTAGCTGCCAGTCTATTCTTTATGACAAGTATAAATGTGAAATATTATTTGCAAATTCACTGTTTTTTATGAAGGTTGAAATAGGAAAAAAAACTCCAAAAATTTATTTGGCTTTTTCTCCCCTTAAACGTGCAAATGCGGCGTTTTTACGATTTAATTTAAAGGCTTGGTAGATCTCTAGTTTGACCGTTGACTGTGCCCACAATTTCTATCCGATTGTCTAAATTTTGGTCTAAATTTGTAGCTGCCAGTCTATTCTCCACGACAAGTACAAATTTGTAACATTATTTTTAAGTACACTATTTTTTATGAAGGTTGATATCGGGAAAAAAATCTCCAAAACTTTAAATGGCTTTTGCTCCCCTTAAGCGTGCGAATTTGGCGTTTTTACGATTTAATTTAAATGCTTGGCTAATCTCTAGCTTTGATTGTTCACTGTACCCACAATTAAAAGGCTTTCTTCCCCTTAAACGTAAGATTTCGGATTTCTTATACTTTATTTAAAGGCTTGGCAGATCTCTAGCTTTGATCGTTCACTGTACCCACAATTTCTATCAGATTGTCAAGATTTTGGCATCATTTTGTAGCTGCCAGTCTAGTCTATACGACAAGTACAAATTTAAAATTTTATTTACAAATACAATATTTTTTATGAAGGTTGATACAGAAAAAAAAACCAAAAACATTAAATCGCTTTTCTCCCCTTAAACGTGCGAGTTCGGCGTTTTTACGATTTAATTTAAGTGCTTCGCAGATCATTAGCTTTGATCGTTAACTGTACCCACAGTTTCTATCCGATTGTCAAAACTTTGGTCTCATTTTGTAGCCGCCAGTCTATTCTTTACGGCAAATACAAATTTTTAATATTATTTACAAAAACACTATTTTTTAATGAAGGTTGAATTAGGCAAAAAGACTCCAAAACTTTAAATCGCTTTTTCTCCCCTTAAACGTGCGAATTTGGCGTTTTTACGATTTAATATAAAGGCTTGGTAGATCTTTAGCTTTGATCGTTCACTGTGCCCACAATTTCTATTCGATTGTCAGAACTTTGGTCTCATTTGTAGCGGCCAGTCTATTCTTTAAGACAAGTACAAATTTGTAATATTATTTACAAATACTCTATTTTTTATTAAGGTTGAAATATGAAAAAAAAACTCCAAAAGTTTTAGTCGCTTTTTCTTCCCAAAAACGTGCGAGTTCGGCGATTTTACGATTTAATTTAAGGGCTTGGCAGATCTCTAGCTTAATCGTCCACTGTACCCACAATTTCTATCTGATTGTCAAAACTTTGTTCTCATTTTGTAGCTGCCAGTCTATTCTTTACGACAAGTACGAACTTGTTATATTATTTACAAATACACTATTTTTTATGAAGTTTGAAATAGGAAAAATAACGCTCCAACACTTTAAATCGCTTCTTCTCCCCTTAAACTTGCGAATTCGGCGTTTTTACACTTTAATCTAAAGCCTCGGCAGATCTCTTGCTTTGATCGTTCACTGTACCCACAATTTCCATCCGATTGTCAAAACGTTGGTCTCATTTTATAGCTGCCAGTTCACTGTACCCTCAGTTCCTGTCCGATTGTCAAAATTTTGGTCTCATTTTGTAGCTGCCAGTCTATTCTTTACGATGATTACAAATTCGTAATATTATTTACAAATACTCTATTTTTTATGAAGGTTGAAATAGGAAAAAAAACTCCAAAAGTTTTAGTCGCTTTTTCTTCCCTAAAACGTGCGAGTTTGGCGTTTTTAGGATTTAAATTAAGGGCTTGGCAGATCCCTTGCTTTGATCGTTCACTGTACTCACAATGTCTATCCAATTGTCAAAGTTTTGGTCTCATTTTGTAGCCGCCAGTCTTGTCTTAACGACAAGTAAAAATTCGTAATATTACTTACAAATACAATATTTGTTATGAAGGTTGAAATAGGAAAAAAACTCCAAAACAGTAAATCGCTTTTTCCCTACCTGAAAGTGCAAATTCGGTGTTTTTACGATTTAATTTAAAGGCTTGGAAGATCTCTCGCTTTGATCGTTAACTGTACCCACAATTTCTATCCGAATGTCAAAATTTTGGTCGTATTTTGTAGCTGCTAGTCTAACCTTTACGACAAGTATAAATTTGTAATATTGTTTACAAATGAACTATTTTTTATGAAGGTTGAAATAGGGAAAAAAATTCCAAAACTGTACATCGCATTTTCTCCCCTTAAACGTGCGAACTCGGCGTTTTTTCGACTTAATTCAAAGGCTTGGCAGATATCTAGCTTTGATCGTTCACTGTGCCCACACTTTCTATCCGATTGTCAAAATTTTTGCCGCAATTATGAGCTGCCAGTCTATTCTTTACGACAAGTACAAATTTGAAATATTATTTACAAATAAACTATTTTTGCTGAAGGTTGAAATAGAAAAAAAAAAACACTCCAAAACTTCAAATCGCTTTTCTCCTCTTAAACGTGCGAATTCGGTGTTTTAATGATTTAATTTAAAGACTTGGCAGATCTCTAACTTTGATCGTTCACTGTAGCTTTGATCGTTCACTGTACCCACAATTTCTATCCGATTGTTAGAACTTTGGTCTCATTTTGCAGCTGCCGGTCTATTCTTTACTACAATTACAAATTTGTAATTTTATTTACAAATACACTATCTTTTATGAAATAGAAAAAAAACACCAAAACTTTAAATTGTTTTTTCTCCCCTTAAACGTGCGAGTTCGGCGTTTTACGATTTAATTTAAAGGCCTGGCAGATCTCTAGCTTTGACCGTTCACTGTACCCACAATTTCTATCCGATTGTCAAAATTTTGGTCTCATTTTGTAGCTGCTAGTCTATTCTTTACGATGATCAAAATTCATAATATTATTTGCAAATACACTATTTTTCATGAAGGTTGAAATCGGAAAAAAAAACACCAAAACTTTAAATCGCTTTTTCTCCCCTAAACGTGTGAGTTTGGCGCTTTTACAATTAAATCTAAAGGCTTGGCAGATCTCTGGTATTGATCAATCATTTTACCCACAATTTCTATCCGATTGTCAAAGTTTTGGTCTCGTTTTGTAGCTGCCAGTCTATTCTTTACGATAATCAAAATTCATAATATTACTTACAAATACACTATTTTTTATGAAGGTTGAAACAGGAAGAAAAACTCCAAAACTTTAAATCGTCTCTTCCCCACCCCTAAACGCGCAAATTCGGCGTTTTTACGATTTTATTTAAAGAATTGGCAGATCTCGAGTTTTGATCGTTCCTTGTACCCACAATTCCTGTCCGATTGTCAAATTTTTGGTCTCACTTCGTAGCTGCCAGTCTATATTTTACGACAAGTACAAATTTGTAATATTATTTACAAATAAACTTTTTTTATGAAGGTTGAAATTGGAAAAAAAAAACTCCAAAACATTAAATCGCTTATTCTACCCTTAAGCGTGCGAATTCGGCATTTTTACGATTTAATTTAAAGGCTTGGCAGATCTCTAGCTTTGATTGTTCACTTTTCTTACAATCTCTATCCGATTGTCATAGTTTCGGTCTCATTTTGTAGCCGCCAGTCTATTCTTAACGACAAGTAAAAATTCGTAATATTATTAACAAATACACTATTTTTTATGAAGGTTGAAATAGGAAAGAACTCAAAAACTGTAAATCGCTCTTTCTCCCCTTAAACGTGCAAATTCGGCGTTTCTACGTTTAATTTAAAGGCTTGGCAGATCTCTAGCTTTGATCGTTCACTGTGCCTACAATTTCTATCCGATAATCAAAATTTTGGTCTCATTTTGTAGCCGCCAGTCTATTCTTTACGACAAGTACAAATTTGAAATATAATTTACAAATACACTATTTTTTATGAAGGTTGATAAAGGAAAAAAACTCCAAAACTTTAAATCACTTTTCACCCCTTAAACGTGCGAATTTGGCGTTTTTACGATTTAATTTAAAGGCTTGGCAGACCTCTCGTTTTGATCGTTCACTGTACCCACAATTTCTATCCGATTGTCAAAATTTTGGTCCCATTTTGTAGCTTCTAGTCTATTATTTACGACAAGTACAAACTTGTAATATTATTTGCACATACACTATTTTTTATGAAGGTTGAAATAGGAAAAAAACACCAAAACTTTAAATGGCTTTTTTCACCCTTAAAAGTGCAAATTCGGCGTTTTCACGATTTAATTTAAAAATTGGCAGATCTCTAGCTTTGATCGTTCACTGTACCCACAATTCCTGTCCGATTGTCGAAATTTTAGTCTCGTTTTGTAGCTGCCAGTCTAGTCTTCACGAAAAGTACAAATTTGTCATATTATTTACAAATACACTATTTTTTATGAAGGTTGAAATAGGAAAAAAAAACTCCAAAACTTTAAATCGCTTTTTCTCCCCTTAAACGTGCGAATTCGGCGTTTTTACAATATAATTTAAAGGCTTGGCAGATCTCTAGCTTTGATCGTTCACTGTACCCACAATTTCTATCCGACTGTCAAAGTTTTGGCCTCATTTTGTAGCTTCCAGTCTATTCTTTAGGACAATTACAAATTTGTAATACTATTTACAAATACACTTTTTTTTATGAAGTTTGAAATAGGAAAAAAAACTCCAAAATTTTAAATCACTTTTCCCCACCCCCTAGATGCAAAAATCCCCGTTTGCAGCACCTGCCGGAAAGGTAAATTACTCGTTTGTAGCATAAAGTTTGGAAAAGAATTTGGCTTGCCTACTACTAAACTTCTTTCTGCAATTTTCGTAGTACCACATGGGTATTTATTAACATAAAAAAATCTGGCCACGTTCGTTTTCAGAGACCTTTTATCGGGGCGCAAATATTTTGCTAATTAAATTGAGTTGCACGTGTATGGATTACATATTGAAAATCGGCGGATAATAAACTGTTGTAAACATATAAATACCGGTTTCGCCCTTCTCGCATTTGCTGTTTGCACAGTTCACAGTGGTAACCACACAAAGGCTTAAATAGCTCGAATAGTTAATTTCAAAAGATGTCCATAAAAGTTTAATCAGCACTTGCGTTGCCATTAATATATACATTTTCAATTTTTGTCTGAACTATGAGGGCCGTCATTTCGATTTTTATTAAAATCGGCTGCTAACAATATTAAGCTGTAAATTTTCGACTTTTTTATTTGTCATTCGATTTGCATAATTAAATTAAATTAACTTGCCTTAATAACTTATAATTTCAAGTTTCCACGGAATCTGTTGAGAATCTTGGCTGCTAGAGGGCTACAGAAATAAAAACGAAAATTGTTTGCCACTCCCCTGTATCGGGCGACCCCCCTTAAATACCTTAAAATATTTTCTTGCACTGCAAATTTCAAGAGGCACCACTTTTGACCTTCGTAGAAAATTTCCTCATTCTAGCTCATGTGGTATGCGAGAAAACTTGCTGTGACGCACGAACAATCGGGCGAACGGACGAACAGACAGACAAGTCGCAATTTTACAATTTTTTAAGGGAATTGTTAATAAGATTTTGCAATATCTTAAAAATGGTCTGGTTTATAAATTCTTTCAAGTAAAGTCATTTGAACGTTTCCATGAAAAATATTTATTATTTCAGTTGGCACTAAAATAGCGAATTGCGCTTGCCTTCAGACCTTTGTGGGCGGCCATTTTGAATGCATACATTTATACATTTTATTTTGGATTATTTTAAATCTTTGTATGCTAGAAACTCATCAATCAATGTAATATCTCGTTCAAATAGGAGTTGCACTCTAGAAAGGGCAAAATAATTCAATTTTCAAAGAAAATGGCAGCTATAAATATCAGGCTTTAAATTTTCGACTTTTTTATTTTTCATTCAATTTTAAAAGCTGGTTCACGAACTTAACCGAGATAATTACCCAATACACCTTTCCTGAAAATTTGGTGAAATCGAAGCAAAATTGCAGTCTATAGCGTGGTCACAAATTTCGTTATATCCCATATATATATACATATATATATATATATATATATATATATATATATATATATATATATATATATATATATATATATATATATATATATATATATAAATATATATTGCTCTCCGCAGGTAAATTTCTCTCGAGTAATTTACCTAAAATTCGGCTATTTTTACCATTTAATTTAAAGGATTGGCAGATCTCTAGTTTTGATCGTTCACTGTACGCACAATTCCTGTCCGATTGTCAAAATTTTGGTCTCATTTTATAGCTGCCAGTCTATTTTTTACGAGAAGTATAAATCTGTGATATTATTTACAAATACACTATTTCTTATGAAGGTTGAAATAGGAAAAAAAACTCCAAAACTTTAAATCGCTTTTTCTTCCCTTAAACGTGCGAATTCGGCGTTTTTACGATTTAATTTAAAGGCTTGGCAGATCTCTAGCTCTGATCGTTCATTGTACTCACAGTTTCTATCCGATTGTCAAAGTTTTGGTCTCATTTTGTAGCCGCCTGTCTATTCATAACGACAAGTAAAAGTTCGTAATATAATTTACAAATACACTATTTTTCATGCAGGTTGAAATAGGAAAAAAAAACTCCAAAACTTTAAATCGGCTCTTCCCTCCCTAAAAGCGCAAATTCGGCGTTTTTACGATTTAATTTAAAGGCCTGGCAGATCTCCAGATTTGTTCGCTCACTGTACCCACAATTCCTATCCGATTGTCAAAAATTTGGTCTCATTTTGTAGCTGCCAGTCAATTCCTTACGACAAGTACAAATTTGAAATATAATTTACAAAAACACAATTTGTTATGAATGTTTAAGTACGAAAAAAAACTCCAAAACTTTAAATCGCTTTTTCTCCCCTTGAACGTGCGAAATCGGCGTTTTACGATATAATTTAAAGGCTTCGCAGTTCTCTAGCTTTGATCGTTCACTGTGCCCACAATTTCTATCCGATTATCAAAATTTTGAACTCATTTTGTAGCTGCCAGTCTATTCTTAACGACAAGTAAAAATTCGTAGCATTATTTAGAAATACACTATTTTTTATGAAGGTTGCAATCGGAAAAAAAGCTCCAAAACTTTAAATCGTTTTTTCTCCCCTTAAACGTGCAATTTCGGCGTTTTTACGATTCAATTTAAAGGCTAGGCAGATCTCCAGCCTTCATCGTTCACTGTACTCACAGTTTCTATCCAATTGTCAAAGTTTTGGTCTCATTTTGTAGCTGCCAGTCTATTCTTTATGACAAGTACAAATTTGAAATATTATTTAAAAATAGACTATTTTTTATGAAAGTTGAAATAGGAAAAAATAACACCAAAACTGTAAATGGCTTTTTCTCCCCTTATACGTGCGAAATCGGCGTTTTTACGATATAATTTAAAGGCTTGGCAGCTCTCTAGCTTTGATCGTTCACTGTACCCACAATTTCTATCCGATTATCAAAATTTTGGTCTCATTTTGTAGCTGCCAGTCTGTTCTTTACGACAAATACAAATTTGAAATATAATTTACAAAAAAAATCTATTTGTTATTAAGGTTGAAATAGGAAAAAAAACTCCAAAACTTTAAGTCGCTTTTCTCCCCTTAAACGTGCGAATTCGGCGTTTTTACGATGTAATTTAAAGGCTTGGAAGACCTCTAGCTCTGATCGTTTACTGTACGCACACCTTCTATCCGATTGTCAAAATTTTGGTCTCATTTTGCAACTGCCAGTCTATTCTTCACGGCAAATACAAATTTGTAATATTATTCACAAACACACTATTTTTTATGAGGTTGAAATCGGAAAAAAAACTCCAAAACTTTAAATTGCTTATTATCCCCTTGAACGTGCGAATTTGTTGTTTTTACGATGTAATCTAAAGGCTTGGTAGATCTCTAGCTTTGATCGTTCACTGTACCCACAATTTCTATCCGATTGTCAAAACTTTGGTCTCTAGCTGCTAGTCTATTCTTTACGAAAACTATAAACTTGTAATATTATTTAGAGATACACTATTTTTTATGAAGGTTGAAGTAGGAAAAAAAACCCCCAAAACTTTAAATCGCGTTCCAACCTCACCCCTAAATGCGAAAATTCGGCGTTTTTACGATTTAATTTAAAGGATTGGCAGGTCTCTAAATTTGGTCGTTCACGGTACCAACAATTCCTGTCCAATCGTCAAAATTTTGGTCTCATTTTGTAGCTGCCAGTCTATTCTTTACGACAAGTACAAATTTGTAATATTTTTTACAAATATACTATTTTTTATGAAGGTTGATATAGGAAAAAAAACTCCACAACTTTAAATCGATTTTTCTCCGTTTAAACGTGCGAATTCGGCGTTTTCACGATTTACTTTAAAGGCTTGGTAGATCTCTTGTTTTGATCGTTCACTGTACTCACAGTTTCTATCCGATTGTCAAAGTTTTGTTCTTATTTTGTAGCCGCTAGTCTATTCTTAACAACAAGTAAAAGTTTGTAATAATATTTACAAAGTCACTATTTTTTATGAAGCTCTGAAGAGGAAAAAAAAACTCCAAAACCGTAAATCGCTTCTTCCCTCCCTAAAAGTGCAAATTCGCCGTTTTTAACGATTTAATTTAAAGGCTTGGCAGATCCTTAGCTTTGATCGTTCACTGTACCAACAATTTCTATCCGGGTTTAAAAATTTTGGTCTCATTTTGTTGCTGCCAGTCTATAATTTACAACAAGTACAAATTTGTAACATTATTTACAAATTCAATTTTTTCTATGAAGGTTGATATAGGAAAAAAACTACAAAACAATAAATCGCTTTTCCTCCTCTTAAACGTAAGAATTCGGCGTTTTTTCACTTTAATTTAAAGGCTTGCCAAGTCTCTAGATTTGATCGTTTGCTGTACCCACTATTTATATCCGATTGTCAAAGTTCTGGTCTGATTTTGTAGCCGCCAGTCTATTCTTTACGACAAGTAAAAATTCGTAATATTATTTACAAATACACTTTTTTTATGAAGGTTGAAATGAGAAAAAGACTCCAAAGCTTTGAATCGCTTTTTCTCCCCCTAAACGTGCGAATTCAGCGTTTTTTAGGATTTAACTTAAAGGCTTGGCAGACTTCTTTCTTTGATCGTTTATTGAACCCACAATTTCTATGCGATTGTCAAAACTTTGGTCTCATTTTGTAGCTGCTGGTCTATTGTTGACGACAAGAACAAATTCGTAATATTATTTACATATACAATTTTTTTTAATGAAAGTTGAAATAGGAAAAATACTTCGAAACTTTAAATCGCTTTATCTCTCCCTAAAAGTGCGAATTTGGCGTTTTTACGATTTAACTTAAAGGCTTGGTAGATCTCTAGCTTTGGTCGTTCACTGTTCCAACAATAACTATCCGATTGTCGAAATTTTGGTCGCATTTTGTAGCTGCCAGTCTTTTGTTAACGACAAGTACGAATTTGTCATATTATTTACAAAAACACTATTTTTTATGAAGGTTGAAACAGGAAAAAATACTCCAAAATTTTAAATCGCTTTTTCTCCCCCTAAACTTGTGAATTCGGCGTTTTCACGATTCAATTTCAAGGCTTGGCAGATCTCTAGCTTTGATCGTTCACAGTACCCACAATTCCTATCCGATTGTCAAAATTTTGGTCTCATTTTGTAGCTGCCAGTTCATTCCTTACGACAAGTACAAGCTTGAATTATTATTTACAAACACTTTTTTTTTATGAAGGTTGAAATAGGAAAAAAAACTCCAAAACTTTAAATCGATTTTCCTCCCCTTAAACTAAGAATTCGGAGTTTTTACGATATAATTTAAAAGCTTGGCAGATCTTTAGCTTTGATCGTTCACTGTACCCACAAATTCTATTCGATTGTCAAAATTTTGGTCTCATTTTACCTGCCAGTCTATTCTTAACGACAAGTACAAATTTGTAATATTATTAACAATTACACTTTTTTTTATGAAGGTTGAAAAAGGCAAAAAACCTACAAAACATTAAATCGCTTTTTCTCCCCTTAAACGTGCGAATTCTGTGTTTTTGGATTAAATTTAAAGGCTTGGTAGATCTCTAGCTTTGATCGTTCACTGTACCCACAATTTTTATCCGATTGTCAAAATTTTTGTCTCATTTTGTAGCCGCCAGTCTATTCTGGACGACAAGTCAAAATTCGTCTAGCCAGTCTATTCTTTATGACAAGTACAAATTTGTAATATAATTTACAAATACAATATTTTCTATGAAGGTTGAAATAGGAGAAAAATTCGAAAACTTTAAATCGCATTTTCCTTTCCTTAAACGTAAGATTTAGTCGTTTTAACACTTTAATTTAAAGGCTTGGCAGATCTCTAGAATTGATCGTTCACTGTACCCTCAATTTCTATCAGATTGTCAAAATCTTGCCATCATTTTGCAGCTGCCAGTCTATTTTTCACGACAAGCACAAATTTGTGATATTTTTTACAAATACTGTTTTTTTATGACGGTTGAAATAGGATAAAAACTCCAAAACTTTAAATCGCTATTACTCCCCTTGAACGTGCGAATTCCGCGGTTTTACGATTTAATTTATAGGCTTGGCAGATCTCTAACAATGATCGTTCACTCTACCCACAATTTCTATCCGACTGTCAAAACTTTGGTCTCAATTTTTTAAGCTGCCAGTCCATTTTTACGACAGGTACAAATTTGTAATACTATTTGCAAATACACTATTTTTATGAAGGTTGATATAGGAGAAAAAACCTTCAAAACTTTAAATCGGCTTTCTCTCCTTAAACGTGCAAACCCGGCGTTTTTAAACTTTAATTTAAAGGCTTGGCAAATCTCTAGCTTTGATCGTTCACTTTGCTCACAATTTCTATCCGGTTGTCAAAATTTTGGTCTCATTTTGTAGCTGCCAGTCCATTCTTTACGACAAGTACAAATTTGCAATATAATTTGAAAATACACCATTTTCTATGAAGGTTGAAATAGGAAAAAAAATTTTAAACTTTGAATCGTATTTACCTCCCCGAAAACGTTAGAATTCGGCGTTTTTACACTTGAATTTAAAGGCTTGGCAGATCTCTAGCGTTGATCATTCACTGTTTCCACAATTTCTATCAGATTGTCAAAATTTTGGCATCATTTTGTAGCTGCCAGTCTATTCTTCACGACAAGTACAAATTTGTAATATTAGGCTTGAAATAGGAAAAAACACTCCAAAACTTTAAATCGCTTTTTCTCCCCTTAAACGTGCGAAATCGGCGTTTTAACGATTTAATTTATGGGCTTGGCAGATCTCCAGCTTTGATCGTTCACTGTATCCACAATATTATAGTATTATTAAAAAATACACTTTTTTTTATGAAGGTTAAAATAGGAAAAAAAACTCCAAAACTTTAAATCGCTTTTCCTTCCCTTAAACGTAAGAATTCTGATTTTTACACTTTAATTTAAAGGCTTGGAAGACCTCTCGCTTTGATCGTTCACTCTACCGACAGTTTCTTTCAGATTTTCAAAATTTCGGTATCATTCTGTAGCTGCCAGTCTATTCTTTACCACAAGTACAAATTCGTTATATTATTTACAAATACGTTTTTTTTATGAAGGTTGAAATAGGAAGAAAAAATTCCTAAACTTTAAATCGCATTTTCTCCCCTTAAACGTGCGAATTTGGCGTTTTTACGATTTAATTTAAACGCGTGGCAGATCTTTAGATTTGACCGTTCACTGTACCCACAATTTCTATCTTATTTTCGAAATTTTGGTCGCATTTTGTAGCTTTCAGTCTATTCTTTACGACAAGTACAAATTTGTAATATTATTTACAAATACACTATTTTTAATGAAGGTTGATATAGGAGAAAAAACTCCAAAACTTTTAATCGCTTTTTCTCCCCTTAAACGTGCGAATTCGGCATTTTTACCATTTAATTTTAAGGCTCTGAAGACCTCTCGCTTTGATCGTTCACTGTACTCACAATTTCTATCCGATCGTCGAAAATTTGGTCTCACTTTTTAGCTGCCGGTCTATAATTTACGACAAGTACAAATTTATAATATTGTTACATGTACAAATAATTACATGTACAAATAATTCTGCGAGCGACTGTCGCAATTGTTTTCATCATCAATAAGAACGTCAACGAATGAATTTACTCGAACCCACGAGAATCCAACAAGCATGATCAACATCTGCAAGTGACGTCACTCCATTCATGAACTTGCTCGAACCTACCAGGTACCTCTCGGTAGAACATTCGCCAATGTGCGAGAAATGGGTGAATAGGTAGAGACCCTATATAAAGGCGAGCTGAATGAATGGGGAGAATCATTCATTCGACCGCGATAAGAACTGCGATTGTGTGTTTCGTAATAGTGAAGTAATTTAGAAGACAATTGCGATAAGAAATTTATGGACAAGTGTTAGATTTAAATTAGTGAAAGTGTTAACTGATTATTGTGCATTTTGTTTAATTAAATAAACTCTTTTAACTTAAATTAAAAGACATTGCGTTTTCACTTTCCCGGAACGTTAAAATTATTGGCCGCGAACCAATAACACGTGACAGTGGTGTCAAGAAGTGCGAAAGAAAAATTTTGAAAGTGAATATTTGAACATTTTTATAGTGCACAATAGTAAAATTTAAAGAAACATTAAAAATGCCACGAAGCTTAAACTTAAAGATTAATGAATTGACCATATCGGAGCTCAAGGAGGAGTTGGAACAGCGGAATCTGGCCACACAAGGTACAAAGTCCATACTGATTGCACGCTTGCGTGACGCGATCGAGTCGGAAGGCGTGAATCTGGATTCGGGTGAGCTCTCAGATGCGGAAAAAGGCGCAGAAGGTGGAGAAGTAGACACACCAAAATCGAAGGAGCCAGAAAATGTGCTGATGCAAATGTTGATGCTAATGTCATCCAGTCTGACTGCGAAGCTAGATGAACAATCAGCGATGTTAAATGAACAGTCAGTGAAGCTGGACCAACAAGCGATCGAAATCAAGGCAGACATCACACAGAAGCTGGAGAAACAGTCAACCGAAATAAAAGCGGAGCTCGGTCATCTGAACAAACAAATTAAAGGCGTCGAGGAAAAGGTTGACCAGGTCGAAGAAAAGGTTTACCAGGGCGAAGAAAAGGTCAGCCAGGTCGAGGGAAAGGTCAGCCAGGTCGAAGAGAGGATAAACCATGAGATGGAAAAAGTGAAAAAAGAATTAGAAGCAGCGAAGGCAGTAGTAACCACCTCACCAGCCCCAATTATAACCGCAGCGCAAAGCTCATCTAGAAATGTGTAAGCACCAATATTCGATGGGCAAACGGTCTGGACTATTTACAAAACCCAGTTCGAAGCAGCCGCTCGCATAAATCACTGGAATGAGCCGGAACGAGCAACTGCATTGATTCTTGCTCTAAGAGGCCCAGCTGCCGAGCTGTTGCAGACGATCCCCGTAGAATTGCACTCAAACCCGAATGCTATAATGAATGCGCTCGACATGCGTTATGGAGACGATCATCTAAAGCAGACTTATCGGTCACAGCTAAGGCATCGAATGCAGAAGTCTGATGAAACCCTACAGCAGCTAGCCCAAGACATTGAGCGACTGGCACTTTTGGCTTATCCAGCCTACGACCCAGAACATCGAGATGATGCAGCGACAGAAGCATTCATCAGCGCACTAAAGGACCCAGAATTGCAACAAGCCGTGCGTTTAGCTCAAAAGCAAACGGTTAAGGACGCACTGGCTTATAGTCTGAACTTTGAGGCAGCGAAAAATGTGACTCGTACCACTGCCCGGGTGCGTGAGGTAGTGACAGACGAGTGCAGGTGTGAGCGCGTAGAAATTGAGCGAGACCCGCATGTAAATGGTGCGCCTAGATGCTGGAATTGCGGAGAGAAGGGGCACCTACAAAGAGACTGCAAGAAGCGAAGAAAACCGAGCTATTGTCCAGGGTGTGCAGCTAGAAGGAGATCCAGACCGAGTCAGGAGCCCAGAATGGAAGCCCTTCAAACAGAGGGGTCGGGAAACATGTAAGAGCCAACTTCGTGGGGCAGAGGTTGGCTAGGAGGATCGACGTCCCCAGCACCACCATCACCGTGTCAAGACTACATCGTGGAGAAGCGGACTTATGCCTTCCGGGTCAAGTTAACGGAGAACACTGCACCATAACAATCGACACTGGTGCAACCCGATCGATTATCCGACAAGACCTAGTTAGACAGCAACAACTTCACAAGGGCAGAATTTTCTCACTACGGACAGCTACGGGAGAAACTGCACCTGTTCATGGAGAGGTCAACCTCCGGATACAGTTGGGAGACCTTGTGTTCCGGCACAATTTTCTGGTTGCGAATATTATAGATGACTGCATTCTCGGAATGGATTTTCTGCGACCACATGGAATCACGTTGGATTTGGGCAAACGTGTATTGAAATGGCAGAATGTCGAAGTACTGATGGAGGATCCCAGCGTCCAAATTCCCAAGATGAATGTAGTGGTATGTACTGATACTGATGTACCAAATTCTTCCGAAAGCATTGTATGGGCCAAGCTTGATGGTGATTCTGGAGACCACCGATCTTATCTGATAGAGCCAACGAAGACATCCGCATTGCGCAGTTTGATTGTAGGACGAAGCCTTGTAAGATCTTTAAGGAACGGATATGTGCCGGTTAGAGTCCTTAACACCGCAGATTCAACCACGAGCATCAAAGCGGGAGAAGTCATCGGCAGCTGCCAGCCTGTTTCCACCATCACCTCTTTGGAAGCTACTCACGACCATCATTGCAAAAGGAGGCAAGACACAGACAAAGCCCGGGAATCAACGTCTGCAATATTGAAGCAGGTCAAATTGCCAGTGCAGCTATTCAAACGAGCCTCTGATCTGGTCACCAAGTACAGTGACATCTTCTCAACAAGCCCGGATGACCAAGGCCGAACGAGTCTGGTAACTCATGTCATAGATACACAGGGAGCCAAGCCGATTCGACAAGCACCGAGACGTCTCCCTATAGCCAAACAAGGAGAAGTGAGCGCGCTGATCTCAGACATGGAAAAAGAAGGCGTTATTGAACCTTCTGTCAGTCCATGGGCCGCGCCTGTAGTTCTAGTAAAGAAAAAGGATGGTAGCACTCGTTTTTGTGTCGACTATAGGCAGCTTAACGACGTCACTAAGAAAGATAGTTACCCGCTCCCACGCATCGATGACATCATGGACACTTTAGCCGACGCGAAATGGTTTTCTACACTCGATCTCAAGAGTGGCTACTGGCAGGTAGAAATCGACAAGAAGGACCGAGAGAAGACCGCATTTTCAGTTGGGACCGGATTGTGGCAGTTTGTAGTGATGCCATTTGGGCTTTGCAATGCTCCAGCCACTTTCGAACGCTTGATGGAATACGTGCTACGTGGTCTAACCTGGAAAACCTGCTTGGTGTACCTAGATGACATCATCGTCATCGGGAGAACGTTCGAAGAGCATGTGCGGAACTTAGAAGAGGTTTTCTCCCGACTGCGACTGGCAAATTTGAAACTTAGTCCCGACAAGTGTACCCTTTTCGCAGCTGAAGTAAAATACCTGGGACATGTCGTATCAGCAGAAGGGGTCAAAACAGACCCTGAGAAAATTGAAGCCGTGAAAAGCTGGCCAACACCAAACAACAAGCGCCAACTACGAATTTTCTGGGCCTGGCAACCTACTATCGAAGATTTGTCAAAGACTTTGCCAAAATAGCTAAGTGTCTTCATCAGCTAACCGAGAAAAATCGTCCGTATGTCTGGAATAAACAATGCCAGACAGCCTTTGAGACCCTGAAGGAAAAGCTATGTGAATCACCCGTACTGGCGTATCCGAAACCCGGAAAAATGTTTGTGGTTGACACCGATGCAAGCAACGGTGGTATTGGAGCTTTACTCTCCCAGCAGATCAATGGCGAAGAAAGAGTCCTCTTGTATTACAGTCGAGTTCTTTCAAAAAGTGAGAGGAACTACTGTGTGACCAGGAAGGAGCTATTGGCTATAATAGAGGCCACCAAGCAGTTCCACAAGTGCCTATATGGCCAGAAATTTGTTCTTCGAATGGACCATGCATCGCTGAGATGGCTACTTAGCTTCAAAAACCCCGAGGGACAAGTTGCGATATGGATCGAAAGATTGCAGTCATACGACTTCGAAATTGTTCATCGAAAGGGCGGAGTTCATGGAAATGCTGACGCCCTATCTCGTCGCCCATGTCCAGCTAACTGCAAGCATTGCCGACGGATTGAGGAAAAGGAACCGCCCGTTGATCTGCGACTGATAACGGCCGAATTCGATGAAGGTTGGTCATCGGAGGAGATTCGAAATGCCCAGCTAGCCGATAAAGACGTCGGACCATTGCTCGTATGGAAGGAGACGACTGGGCGACCGGAGTGGGAGGACGTTTCGATGCATGGCGCAACCCTGAAAAGCTATTGGGCACAATGGAACTCCCTACAGGTGGAGGGTGGCGTACTCAAGCGGAAATGGGAAACGGCGGATGGCAGCTCCTATAGGATGCAAACTATACTACCCAAAAGCCGAATCCACGATGTGGTAAAGGAAATGCATGAAGGATCCTCGAGAGGCCATCTTGGTGTTAACAAAACCTTAGCGAAATTGCGGGAAAGATTCTAGTGGCTCCACGCTCGAGAAGACGTAGAGGACTGGTGCCGCAGATGCACAATTTGCGCTTCCGTCAAAGGCCCAAAGCGACGACTGAGAGGACAAATGCAAACCTATAACGTAGGCGTGCCATTCGAAAGGATTGCTGTTGACATCGCTGGACCCTTTCTTGAATCTGAATGGGGAAATCGATACACGCTGGTTGTAGCTGATTATTTCAGCAAGTGGCCCGAGGTCTACCCCATTCCCAACCAGGAAGCAACTACTGTAGCCGTACAGCTAGTGTTAAATTGGGTCAGCAGGTACGGCGTGGCTTGTGAACTACATTCGGATCAAGGCCGAAACTTTGAGTCACTAGTTTTTAGCGAAATGTGCGAGCAGCTGGGAATACGGAAAACGAGGACAACACCGCTGCATCCCCAATCCGATGGAATGGTCGAACGTCTCAACGGCACGCTCAATAAACACTTGGCCAAAATGGTTGACGAGAACCAAAGGGACTGGGACCGACATATCCCACTATTTTTAATGGCGTATAGAGCCGCTGAACATGCATCGACGGGCCAAGCCCCAGCCAAAGTCATTTTTGGAAAGACTATTCGTTTGCCAGCCGATATAAAGTTCGGAACAACCCCTGAGAAACCCCAAACGGTATCGGAGTACGCAAGTGATCTAAGACAACGGTTGAACGAGATACATCGGACAGTGCGAAAACACCTCGAATCGGCTACTGACCGCATGAAGACCAGGTATGATCTAAAGGCTAGTTCTACTGGCTTCCAGTAAGATGACTTGGTGTGGCTTTATAACCCGCAACGGCGAAAGGGTAGGTCTCCAAAGTTGCAACATAATTGGGAGGGACCATACCGAGTTACAAAGCGAATCAACGACGTCGTATACCGAATACAGGAACATCGTAAGCCGAGAGCTAAAATGAAAATCGTGCATCTGGACCGTCTTGCCCCATATTACACCCAGGGAGAATTGACTACAAATAGCGACACATCTTTTCGGGGCGAAAAGAACTGAGGTGGGGGCAGTGTTACATGTACAAATAATTACATGTACAAATAATTCTGCGAGCTACTGTCGCAATTGTTTTCATCATCATTAAGAACGTCAACGAATGAATTTACTCGAACCCACGAGAATCCAACAAGCATGATCAACATCTGCAAGTGACGTCACTCCATTCATGAACTTGCTCGAACCTACCAGGTACCTCTCGGTAGAACATTGGCCAATGTGCGAGAAATGGGTGAATAGGTAGAGACCCTATATAAAGGCGAGCTGAATGAATGGGGAGAATCATTCATTCGACCGCGATAAGAACTGCGATTGTGTGTTTCGTAATAGTGAAGTAATTTAGAAGACAATTGCGATAAGAAATTTACGGACAAGTGTTAGATTTTTTTGTAATAGTGAAAATTAAAATTAGTGAATGTGTTAACTGATTATTGTGCATTTTGTATAATTAAATAAACTCTTTTAACTTAAATTAAAAGACATTGCGTTTTCACTTTCCCGGAACGTTAAAATTATTGGCCGCGAACCAATAACACGCGACAATATTATTTACAAATACACTACATTTTATGAAGGTTGAAATAGGAAAAAAAAAACTCCAAAACTTTAAATCGCTTTTCTCCCCTTAAATGTGCGAATTCGGCGTTTCACGATTTAATTTAAAGGCTTGGCAGATCTCTAGTTTTGGTCGTTCACTGTACCAACATTTCCTATCTGTATGTCGCAATTTCGGTCTCATTTTGTAGCCGCCAATCTATTCTTAACGACAAATACAAATTTGTAATATACTTTACAAATACACGTTTTGTTATGAAGGGTGAAATAGGAAAAAAGCTCCAAAATTTTATATCGCTTTTCCTCTCTTAAACTTGCGAGTTCGGCGTTTTCATAATTTAAATTATAGGCTTGGCAGATTCTAGCTTTGACCGTTCCCTGTACCCACAATTTCTATCCGATTGTCAAAAATTTGGTCTCATTTTGTAGCTGCTAGTCCACTCTATGCGACAAGTACAAATTTTTAATATAATTTACAAATACACTATATTTTATGAAGGTTGAAGTAGGAAAAAAAACTCCAAAACTTTAAATCGCTTTTCTCCCCTTAAACGTGGGAGTTCGTTGTTTTTACGATTTAATTTAAAGGCTTGGCAGATCTCTAGCTTTGATCGTTCACTGTACCCACAATTTCTATTTGATTATCAAAATTTTAGTCTCATTTTGTAGCTGCCCGTCCATTCTTTATGACAATTACATATTTGTCATATTATTTACAAAAAAACTATATTTTATGAAGGTTGGAATAGGCAAAAAACTCCAAAACTTTAAAGGGTATTTTCTCCCTTTAAACGTGCGAATTCAGCGTTTTTACGATTCAATTTAAAGGCTTGGCAGACCTCTAGCTTTGATCGTTCACTGTGCCCACAATTTCTATCCGATTGTCAAAATTTTGGTCTCATTTTGTAGCTGCCAGTCTATTCTTAACGACAAGTGCAAACTTGTAATATTATGAACAAATACACTATTTTTTATGAAGGATGAAATAGGAAAAAAACTCCAAAACTTTGAATCGCTTTTTCTCCCCTTATACGTGTGAATTCGGCATTTTTACGATTTAATTTAAAGGCTTGGCAGATCTCTAGCTTTGACAGTTCACTGTGCCCACAATTTCTATCCGATTCTTGAAATTTTGGTCTCATTTTGTAGCTGCCAGTCTGTTCTTTACGACAAATACAAATTTGTTATATTATTTACAAATACACTACTTTTTATGAAGGTTGATATAGGAAAAAGAAACGCCAAAACTTTAAGTCGCTTTTCTCCCCTTAAACGTGCAAATTCGGCATTCTTGCCGTTTAATTTAAAGGCTTGGCAGATCTCTAGCTTTGACCGTTCACTGTACCTACAATTTCTATCTGATTGTCAAAATTTTGAACTCATTTTTTTGCTGCCAGTCTATTCTCAACGACAAGTAAAAATTCGTAATATTATTTACAAAAACACTATTTTTTATGAAGATTGAAATAGGAAAAAAAAACTCCGAAACTTTAAATCGCCTTTCTCCCCCTAAACGTGCGAATTTGGCGTTTTTACGATTTAATTTAGAGGCTTGGCAGATCTCTCATTTTGATCATTCACTCTACCCACAATTGCTATCCGATTGTCAAAATTTTGGTCTCATTTTGTAGCTTCCAGCCTATGCTTACGACAAGTTTAAATTTGTCATATAATTTACAAAGACATTATTTTTCATGAAGGTTGAAATAGGAAAAAACACCAAAACTTTAAATCGCTTTTTCTCCCCTTAAACGTGTGAATTCGGCGTTTTTGCGATTTAATTTAAAGGCTTGGTAGCTAGCTTTGGTCGATCACTGTACCCACAATTTCTATCTGATTTTAAAAATTTTGGTCTCGTTTTGTAGCCGCCAGTCTATTCTTAACGAAAATTAAAAATTCGTTATATTATTTGCAAATACATTATTTTTTATGAAGGTTGAAATAGGAAAAAAGCTCTTAAATTTTAATTCGCATTTTCTCCTCTTAAACGTCCAAGTTTTTTAGTCTTGCCATTTAATTTGAAGGCTTGGGAGATCTCTAGATTTGATCATTCATTGTACCCACAATTCCTATCCGATTGTCAAAGTTTTGGTCTCATTTTGTAGCTGCCAGTCTATTCTTAACGACAAGTAAAAACCTGTAATATTTTTAACAAATACATAACTTTTTATGAAGGTTGAAATCGGAAAAAAATCTCCAAAACTGTAAATCGCTCTTCCTCCCTTTAAACGTAAGAATTCGGCGTTTTTACACTTTAATTTAAATGCTTGGCAGATCTCTAGCTTTGATCGTTCACTGTACCCACAATTTCTTCCGATTGTCAAAATTTTGGCCTCATTTTGTAGCTGCCAGTTCATTCTTTACGACAAGCAAAAATTTGTAATATTATTTACAAATTCACTTGTTTAGAATCGTCTGCCAATCCATCGATGAATACCTGAAACAAAAACAAAGCACAAAGAATCGTTTTTCTTTTGTATTCAAATTAAAAAACTTACCTGAATTGGATGTTGTTGACACTCATAATCAACATTGACAGATGTTTCTGACATCTGATTGTCAACAATTACTGAAGATCACGGTGATGATTTTATCAGAAATGATATATTGTGAATTTAGAATTACGATATTGTCAGTTTGAAATTCACTGATAGCGAATTAGAAAGTACCGAATTCCTTTGTTTGAAATTGCGGTATAGCGAAAAATCTGTTCATATTTTTTCATTAGTTTGTTGGATGTGAATGTGAAAAGTCGAAAGTGAAGAACAAAGATAAATTCAAAGTAAATCAGTAAATTTTATAGTTGAAATTAAATTAGTGAAATAACGAGTTGTGGTTGAATTTGAATTATAAAATAAATTAAAGTGAAATAAATAGTAGTTTGTTTATCAATTTAAAGTGTTTATATCCGGAACATTTTTGGTCCGTCGAGCCGGATATAATTTCCGTGGTATTATTTAAATTCCGGGCCGCGTGGTGAATCAAACCCAGGACATATGGTTAACGGCAAGGAGGTCTGGTGAGTCCTTTTCCATTTTCCTTATTTATCCTTTGTTTGGAAGTTTCATACTGCTGTGCGTCAAAGAGACAAAAATATAAACGTTATTTCGAATTTATTTATTATATATAACTGTTTGGAAAGTTTCATACTGCTGTGCGTCAAGGAGACGAAAATATAAGCGTTACTTCGAATTTTATTTATTATATATAACTGTTTGGAAAGTTTCAGTACTGCTGTGCGTCAAAGAGACGAAAATATAAACGTTATTTCGAATTTTATTTATTATATATAACTGTTTGAAAGTTTCTCAATTCTGAGCGTTAAAAGACGCCAAGCAAACTTTGTTTGCAGTGTTGGACATAATTGTGATAGCTGGTGATTGCTTCAATTTTAATTGTGAACAGTTGGTGTTTAAAACCGCACAAATTAAACTGTGCAAAGTGTTTGACGAAGTATTTAAGCACTTACCTAAGCAACATCGACTGTTTGAATAATAGTGACCGAATATTGATCATAAGAAATAGCATATTACAGGTCAAATTCGGTCGTCACAGACAAGAAATTGTAAGCCGAACGCAATCTGCCGACTTTAACACGTACTCTTCCTAGTACAGTATTTTAAAACTACGGCAAGCTGCAAAAATGGAACGTTTAGTAGCGCAACAAGACGTACTAAACGAGCAAATACGTAAAATGTATAATAATTTCCGAAAGGATTCCAAAGCCCGTAAAACGTTGGCGTACGTCAATAAATTAATACAACGGGTACAAGAGGTCCGTCGATCATTTATTCAAACTCACGATCAAATATTCGCATTGGTTCAAGGGAAGGAAGATTTAACACTGGAATATTTTACGGAAAATGGGTATGTTACCTTCGAAGAGTTCAATTTGAATTTCGAAACGGAATTGGAGGAATTGCGTATAGAGCATGAATCGCAAGGAATGCAAGGCAATCAGAATACACAAAATCAACCCTCGAAGGCTTCAGAAGAGACAGACGTTCGACTCCCGAGAATAAACTTACCCAGATTCAGTGGGGGATACAGTGATTGGACAGCATTCAAGGACTTATTCACATCGTTAATTCACAGCAAAACAAATATCGCCAAAGTGGAAAAGTTGCACTATTTGAAATGTAGTCTTGCAGGAGAAGCCGAGCAGCTATTGAAACATTATTCAGTCACCGATGACAATTACGACTCGGCATGGAAGCTTCTATTAGAACGATACGATGACAAACAGGTCCTCCTGAACGTGCAGCTGAAAAGATTATTAACGTTAAGCAACGCTAATGAATCTGCTTCGTCAATAAAGCTACTACTGGATAGAACGCTTGATTGTGTTCAAGCAATAAATAATTTAAAAATTGACGATAAGTGGGATGCTATGTTGATTCATCTCACCACACAACGTTTGGCAACTGATTCACGCCAATTATGGGAACAACAGCAAGCCTCTCTTCCTGAACCACCGTCATTTCAAAAGCTGAAGGATTTCATGCAATCTCGTTTCAGAGCGTTGGAGGCTGCTGGAGTGGATAAACAAAGACCAAACAGAACTGTTCATAATGTATTGATAAGGAAGACAGGTCAAAGATTGAATTGTATCTTTTGCAAGGGTTCACATCACCTCAGACAATGTACAGAGTTTCAACAAGCTAGTCACTCAATAAAATTTGATACGGTTAAAAGAAATGGCTTATGTCTGAATAGTTTGGAAAAGGGACACTTAGTTGGGCAATGCCCTAGCAAAACTAGATGCTTTCGCTGTAAGAAAGCACATCACACGCTACTTCACAGGTCTGAAATGACAAGCAATACCGACGTCAGTCATCGAACATACATGTCACCTAGATACGAAACTCAGGGATCGAGTTCTGGAATTTTCAATGAGCAACAACGAATGGCAGCACCTAATGACCAACCCACAATGGCATTTACACATAGCACACAATCACAGATGCTGGATGGGTCCGGAAACCTCTTATCGAATAAATCACCAACAGCCGCTATAATGGACACTCCGATTTTGGAAAATATGCAAACGGTATTATTAGCGACAGCTTTAGTGAACGTAGAGACTTCAAATGGAGACATGACACTCCGTGCTTTACTAGATCAAGGGTCACAAACGTCAATCATTTCGGAATGCGCAGCCCAAAGATTAGGACTTAAACGAAAAGCCACAAACACCACTATAGCAGGCATTGGAAAATCAAAGGGTATTTCGACAAATGGAAAATTGAGAATGAAGTTATATCTCAGAAATAACGAACATTTGACCATAGAGGCTATCATCTTAAATAAATTGACTAACTTTATTCCATCACATACTATTTCTACGTCCATTAGAAAACAAATTGAACACTTAGACCTCGCTGATCCTCACTTTGATAGACCTAGCAAAATTGATCTGCTATTAGGAGCAGACATTTATGCACAAATAATCCTCGGAGGTATTAGAAATTTGAAACAAGGGCCAGTACTCCAATTTACCAAATTGGGCTGGATAATATCTGGGAAAGTTGACATAGGCGACACCCAAATATTACATACATTTGTAATTGAAACAAACCGAAACTTAGACATCAGCGAAGAATTAAAGAGATTTTGGGAAATTGAAGAAGTCGGAACAAGCCGAGTCATGACGCAGGAAGAAGAAGCTTGCGAGCAACGATATCAGGTCCGATTACCTTTCGAAAATATGGATTGCCAGCATCAATTAGGAACCTCTAGAACAAGCGCAGTAACAAGCCTATTGAAATTAGAAAAACGTTTTGCCGTGAACAAAGAACTTTATGCAGAATACTCAACCGTAATTGAGGAATACATCAACTTGGGCCACATGAAGGAAGTTCCTTATTGTGAAGAGTCAGTTTTCGAAGCTGGAAGGAAAATCACCACAGCCAATTTTCTCCCACATCACGCTGTATATAAAGAAAGTACTTCAACCAAATTACGCGTAGTGTTTGATGCGTCGAGGAAAACGAGTTCTGGAGTGTCACTCAACGATATTTTGTTGACTGGACCATCTATTCAAAAGAACATGACGTCAATTATCATCCGATGGAGGTTGAAGCAGTTTGCAATGATGGCTGACATCACAAAGATGTATAGACAGGTGAACATGCATCCTCAAGATGCGAATTTTCAAAAGATTGTCTGGAGGTCTCAACCGGATGAACCAATCAAAGACTACTGCCTTACAACAGTGACTTTTGGAACCACGTCTGCCCCATTTCTTGCAATACGCACGCTAAACCAACTGGCGATGGACGGAAAAGAAAAATTTCCTGTTGCTTGCGAATCGGTACTAAACGAATTTTATGTGGATGATTTGCTATCCGGAGGACACAGCCTACAAGAATGCATCATCAAAAGAAATCAATTGACAGAACGACTGAGCTCTGGTGGTTTTCAATTACGAAAATGGATAGCAAATAACAAACAAATTTTGCAAGGAGTCCCAACACAGGATATAGAGATGAAGGAAGCAATCGACTTCGATATGGATCAAGGGTACAAATCGTTAGGAGTTATGTGGTTTCCATTGACGGATTACTTCACGTATCGACTAAAGAAGCGTGAACAACTAACAACGTACACAAAACGCGCTATTCTATCAGAAGTAGCACGTCTATATGATCCGCTAGGCTGGATAGCACCTATCATAATAGTGGCAAAAATATTACTTCAAAGTCTTTGGTTGTCTGGGCAAAACTGGGGCGACCCAATACCAAGTCATCTAAACACAGAATGGATTACTTTGTGGACGCAGCTACCTGCAATTGAACGTATTAAAATAACAAGATGGGTGACATATCAACCAGACGCACTTGTGTCTCTCCATGGATTCTGTGACGCTTCTCAAAGGGCTTACGCGGCTGCGGTTTACTTAGTCACACAATCAGGTCCAACGATCACCTCCCATCTTCTTGCAGCCAAAACCAAGGTGGCACCAGTAAAACCAGTGACTCTTCCCCGTTTAGAGTTATGTGGAGCAGTATTATTGTCTCGGTTAGTAAAGGAAGTCACAACGGCATTAGAATTGGAAAAGATATCCACCTGGTTATGGACCGACTCGGAGATCGTTTTAGCTTGGTTGAGAGGTCATCCCACCCGATGGTCTATCTTCGTCAGCATTAGAACGGCTAACATTGTCGAAAACGTTGGCAACGTGCCGTGGCGTCATGTGCCGTCAAAATACAATCCAGCTGATGTAGCTTCAAGGGGAATTAAGCCCGACGAGCTGGTCAATAATAAACTATGGTGGCACGGACCAAGCTGGTTAACTGCACCGATCGATGATTGGCCTGAAAATAAAGATGTACCATCAACTGATATCGAGCAATGTAAACGTACGATGGTTAATATTGGAATAATACAGGACAATTTTTTGGATGATCTATTGAAAAAATACTCGACACTAACAAGGTTAATAAGAATCACCGCTTATTGTTTTCGTGCGATTAAACCGAAATTGAATCGACTCATCCCTCAAACATATCTCACTAGCGATGAACTAAAACATGCTTTTGAATTCTGGGTCAGACATGCTCAACGAACGGAATGCTCGGCAGAGTTACTAAATCTTCAAAAATTGAAAACAGTTGGAAATAAAGGCCAATTAGCTAATCTGAATCCATTTATAGATAAAAAGGGCATAATGAGGGTTGAAGGTCGCCTACAACACGCTCAACTCTCTTTCGATGAAAAACATCCAATAATCTTACCTCAGAGTGGAAAATTTACGGAGCTAATTCTAAATCAGGTACACCAATCAACAATGCATGAACAAACGCAGTTAATGCTAAATAATTTGAGAAGAAAATTCTGGCTAATAAACGGACGCAAACAAATTAAAAAATTCATACACCGGTGTGTCCGCTGTTTTCGTGCTAATGCAAAGGGTTTGACGCAACTAATGGGAGATCTGCCAGAAGCTCGAGTAACTATATCACGCCCGTTCACACACACAGGTATCGATTTCTGTGGCCCATTCAATCTCAAAGATCGCCGTGGAAGAGGATGCAAAATATCAAAGGGCTATGTGGCAATATTTATCTGCCTGGCCGTGAAGGCTATACATATAGAAGTCGTTAGTGATCTTTCTACACCAACATTTCTAGCAACGCTTCACAGATTCATGGCAAGAAGAGGAGTTTGCAAACACATTTATTCCGATTGTGGGACAAATTTTGTTGGAGCAGTTGCTGAACTAAAGTAAAATGGCATTTCAATCCACCAGCTTCCCCTCATTTTGGTGGGCTCTGGGAAGCCGGAGTGCGTTCAATTAAATTGCATTTACGTCGAATAGTAGGCAACGTACCTTTAACATATGAAGAGCTTTCTACAGTGTTGGTTAAAATAGAGGCTTGTCTCAACTCTCGTCCTTTATGCCCTCTAACTGACGACCCTAGTGATATCACTGCATTGACTCCAGCCCATTTTCTCATTGGTGATATTATGGGAGTACCACCTGAAAGGGAATTCGAAATGGCCAATATCAATCACTTAGACCGATGGCAACTGACTCAAAAACTTACCCAAGATTTTTGGAAACGATGGCAGAAGGACTACTTGAGTCGTCTCCAACGTCGGCCGAAATGGTTAATTAAAGAAACCAACGTGAAAGTTGGTGATTTATGCATCTTAAAGGATGAGAAGCTGCCATCCTACCGATGGCCTTTAGCTCGGATTACGCAAGTACATCCGGGTCCCGACGCAATAGTACGCGTTGTTACGGTTTGGGCAAATGGCAAAACATACAAACGATCCATCACAAAAATAGCATTACTGCCTATACAACGATTGACACCAGCACAATATACATCATAGCCAGACATTCCAATTTATCATTTCCTCGTTTCCCAACCTTTCCATGAATTTCCCATGTTTTCAGAACCGATTTGAGGTAACCACTACGAGCATAACCGCAAACTAAAGCGCGATGACGGTGTAGGACGCCCAGCATAAGGTGGGATAACTTCACCATGCCAATGCATCGAACCACGGATCCAAACTTAAAGAACGCTGAAACCAAACATCCGAGCCTAATTGACATCAAAGGTATATCAAATAATAAAACTATCAAACTAATGCTTACATTTACAGGAACTGCACTCGAGAGTAAAGGCTGATGAGCGTTTTCAATAAACTCCTCATCCGGGGGAGTATGTTTAGAATCGTCTGCCAATCCATCGATGAATACCTGAAACAAAAACAAAGAACAAAGAATCGTTTTTCTTTTGTATTCAAATTAAAAAACTTACCTGAATTGGATGTTGTTGACACTCATAATCAACATTGACAGATGTTTCTGACATCTGATTGTCAACAATTACTGAAGATCACGGTGATGATTTTATCAGAAATGATATATTGTGAATTTAGAATTACGATATTGTCAGTTTGAAATTCACTGATAGCGAATTAGAAAGTACCGAATTCCTTTGTTTGAAATTGCGGTATAGCGAAAAATCTGTTCATATTTTTTCATTAGTTTGTTGGATGTGAATGTGAAAAGTCGAAAGTGAAGAACAAAGATAAATTCAAAGTAAATCAGTAAATTTTATAGTTGAAATTAAATTAGTAAAACGTTTTAACGATTTCAATTATAGGCTTGGAAGGTTCTAGCTTTGATCGTTCACTGTACCCACAATTTCTATCCGATTGTCAAAATTTTGGTCTCATTTTGTAGATGCCAGTCCATTCTATATGACGAGTACAAATTTCATATAATTTATAATTACACTATTTTTTATGAAGGTTGATATAGGAAAAGCAGACCTCTAGTTTTGATCGTTCACTGTACCCACAATTTCTGTCCGATTGTCAAAATTTTGGTCTCATTTTGTAGCTGCCAGTCTATTCCTTACGACAACTGCAAACTTGTAATATTATTAACAAATACTCTATTTTTTATGAAGGATGAAATAGGAAAAAAAAACTCCAAAACTTTAAATCGCTTTTTCTCCCCTTAAACGTGCGAATTCGGCGTTTTTACGATTTAATTTAAAGGCTTGGCAGATCTCTAGCTTTAGTCGTACACTGTACCCACAATTTCTATTTGATTATAAAATCGTTGGTCTCATTTCGTAGCTGCCCGTCTATTCTTTATGACAATTACATATTTGTCATATTATTTACAAAAAAAACTATTTTTTATGGAGGTTGATATAGGAAAAATTAACTCCAAAACCTTATATCGCCTTTTCTCTCCTTAAACGTAAGTATTCGGAGTTTTTAAACTTTAATTACAAGGCTTGGCAGACCTATAGTTTTGATCGTTCACTGTACCCCCAATTTCTATCCGATTGTCAAAATTTTGGTCTCATTTTGTAGCTGCTAGTCTATTCTTAACGACAAGTGCAAACTTGTAATATTATTAACAAATACACTATTTTTTATGAAGGATGAAATAGGAAAAAAAACTCCAAAACTTTAAATCGCTTTTCTCCCCCGAAACGTGCGAATTTGGCGTTTTTACGATTTAATTTAAAGGCTTGGCAGATCTCTCGTTTTGATCATTCACTCTACCCACAATTTCTATCCGATTGTCAAAATTTTGGTCTCATTTTGTAGCTGCCAGTCTATTCTTACGACAAGTACAAATTTGTCATATAATTTACAAATACATTATTTTTTTATGAAAGTTGAAATAGGAAAAAAACACCAAAACTTTAAATCGCTTTTTCTCCCCTTAAACGTGTGAATTCGGCGTTTTTACGATTTAATTTAAAGGCTTGGTAGCTAGCTTTGGTCGTTCACTGTACCCACAATTTCTATCTGATTTTAAAAATTTTGGTCTCGTTTTGTAGCCACCAGTCTATTCTTAACGAAAATTAAAAATTCGTTATATTATTTGCAAATACATTATTTTTTATGAAGGTTGAAATAGGAAAAAAACTCTTAAATTTTAATTCGCATTTTCTCCTCTTAAACGTCTCAATTCCTTAGCTTTGCCATTTAATTTAAAGGCTTGGGAGATCTCTAGATTTGATCGTTCATTGTACTCACAATTCCTATCCGATTGTCAAAGTTTTGGTCTCATTTTGTAGCTGCCAGTCTATTCTTTACGACAAGTAAAAACCTGTAATATTTTTAACAAATACATATCTTTTTATGAAGGTTGAAATCGGAAAAAAATCTCCAAAACTTTAAATCACTCTTCCTCCCTTTAAAGGTAAGAATTCGGCGTTTTTACACTTTAATTTAAATGCTTGGCAGACCTCTAGCTTTGATCGTTCACTGTACCCACAATTTCTTTCCGATTGTCAAAATTTTGGCCTCATTTTGTAGCTGCCAGTCCATTCTTTACGACAAGCAAAAATTTGTAATATTATTTACAAATACACTATAATTTATGAAGGTTGATAAAGGAAAACAAACTCCAAAACTTTAAATCGCTTTCCTCCCCTTAAACGTGCGAATTCAGCATATTTACGATTTAATTTAGAGGCTTGGCAGACCTCTAGGTTTGATCGTTCACTGTACCCACAATTTCTATCCGATTGTCAAAATTTTGGTCTCATTTCGTAGCTGCTAGTAGCTTTACAACAATGCCAAATTTGTAATATTATCAACAAAAACACTATTTTTTGAAGGTTGAAATAGGAAGAAAAACTCCAAAACTTTTAATCGCTTTTCCTCCTCTTATACGTGTGAGTTTGGCGTTCATGCACTTAAATTTAAAAGCTTGGCAGATCTCTAGCTTTGATCGTTCACTCTACCCACAATTTCTTTCCGATTGTCAAAATTTTGGTCTCATTTTGTATCTCCTAGTCTTTTCTTAACGACAATGGCGAATTTGTAATATTATTAACAAAAACATTTTTTTTTGAAGGTTGAAATAGGAAGAAAAACTCCAAAACTTTAAATTGCTTTTCCTCCTCTTAAACGTGTGAATTTGGCGTTCATGCACATTAATTTAAAAGCTTGGCAGATCTCTAGCTTTGATCGTTCACTGTACCCGCAATTTCTATCCGATTGTCAAAATTTTGATCTCATTTTGTAGCTGCCAGTCTATTTTTCACGACAGGTACAAATTTGTTATATTATTTACAAATACACTATTTTTTATGAAGGTTGAAATAGGAGAAAAAACTCCAAAACTTTAAATCGCTTTTTCTCCCCTTAAACGTGTGAATTCGGCGTTTTACGATTTAATTTAAAAGCTTGGCAGACCTCTAGATTTAATTGTTCACTGTATCCACAATTTCTATGCGATTGTCAAAATTTTGGTCTCATTCTGTAGCTGGCAGTCCATTCTTCACGACAAGCAACTCTGTAGTATTATTCACAAATCCAGAATTTTCTCTGAAAGTTCAAAAAGGAAAAAAAAACTGCAAAATTTTAAATCGCTTTTTCTTTCCCTAAACGTGCGAATTCAGCGTTTTTACGATTTCATAGAATAGCTGGGCAGATCTCTAGTTTTGATCGTTCACTGTGACCACAATTTCTATCCGATTGTCAAAACTTTGGTCTCATTTTGTAGCTGCCACTCTATTCTTCACGACAAATACAAAAAATTTGTACTAGTATTTACAAAAACACTTTTTTTATGAAGGTTGAAAAAGGAGAAAAAACTCTAAAATTTTAAATTGCTATTTCTCCCCTTAAACGTACGAATTCGGCGTTTTTACGATTTCATTTAAAGGCTTGGCAGATCTCTAGCTTTGACCGTTCACTGTACATACAATTTCTATCCGATTATCAAAATTTTGGTATAATTTTGTAGCTGCAAGTCTATTCTTTACGACAAGTATAAATCTGTAATATTATTTACAAAAACACTATTTTTTATGAAGGTTGAAATAGGAAAAAAAACTCCGCTACTTTAATTCGCTTTTTCTGCCCTGAAACGTGCGACTTCGGCGTTTTCACGATTTAATTTAAAGGCTTGGCAGACCTCTAGCTTTGATCGTTCACTGTACACAATTTCTATCCGATTGTTAAAATTTTGGTCTCATTTTGTAGCCGCCAGTCTTTTATTCACGACAAGTACAAATTTGTAATATTATTAACAAAAACACTTTTTTTTATGAAGATTGAAGTAGGAAAAAAACTCGCAAACTTTAAATCGCTTTGCCTCCCCTTAAACGTGCGAATTCGCCGTTCTTACGATTTATTTTAAAGGCTTGGCAGACTTCTAGCTTTGATCGTTTACTGTACTCACAATTTCTATCCGATTGTCAAAACTTTGGTCTCGTTTGGTAGCTGCCAGTCTATTCTTTACAACAAGTACAAACCTGTAATATGATTAACAAATACACTATTTTTTATGAAGGTTGAAATTGGAAAAAATCCCCGTTGGCAGCACCAGCCGGAAAGGTAAATTCCTCGTATGTAGCGTAAAGTTTGGAAAAAGAATTTGGCTTGCCTACTACTAAACTTCTTTCTGCAATTTTTGTAGTACTACATGTGTATTTATTAACATAAAAAAAATCTGGCCACGTTCGTTTTTAGAGACCTTTTATCGGGGCGCAAATATTTTGCTAATTAAATTGAGTTGCACGCGTATGGATAACATATTGAAAATCGGCGGATAATAAATTGTTGTAAACATATAAATACCGGTTTCGCCCTTCTCGCATTTGCTGTTTGCACAGTTCACAGTGGTAACCACACAAAGGCTTAAATAGCTCGATTAGTTAATTTCAAAAGATTTCCATAAAAGTTTAATCAGCACTTGCGTTGCCATTAATACATACATTTTAAATTTTTTTCTGAACTATGAGGGCCGTCATTTCGATTTTTATTAAAATCGGCTGCTAACAATATTAAACTGTAAATTTTCGACTTTTTTATTTGTCATTCGATTTGCATAATTAAATTAAATTAACTTGCCTTAATAACTTATAATTTCAAGTTTCCACGGAATCTGTTGAGAATCTTGGCTGCTAGAGGGCTACAGAAACAAAAAAAAAATTGTATGCCACTCCCCTGTATGGGGCGACCCCCTTAAATACCTTAAAATATTTTCTTGCACTGCAAATTTTAAGAAGCACCACTTTTGACCTACGTAGAAAATTTCCTCATTCTAGCTCATGTGGTTTGCGAGAAAACTTGTTATGACGCGCGAACAAACGGGCGGACGGACGAACAGACAGACAAGTCGCAATTTTACAATTTTTTAAGGGAATTGTTAAAAAGATTTTGCAATATCTTAAAAATGGGATGGTTTATAAATTCTTTCAAGTAAAGTCATTTGAAACGTTTCCATGAAAAATATTTATTATTTCAGTTGGCACTAAAATAGCGAATTGCGCTTGCCTTCAGACCATTGGGGGCCGCCATTTTGAATGCATACATTTTATTTTGGATTATTTTAAATCTTTGTATGCTAGGAACTCATCAATCAATGTACTATCTCGTTCAAATAGGAGTTTCACTCTAGACAGGGCAAAATAATTCAATTTTTAAAGAAAATGGCAGCTAAAAATATTAGGCTTTAAATTTTCGACTTTTTTTATTTTTCATTCAATTTTAATAATTTCCTGCAAAATACAAGAACATAGTACAGAGATCCATGATCTCAAGTTTCATCAAAATTCGTTGAAAAATGTGACCGCTAGAAGGCCACGGAAACCCGAAAAAAAACGCATATTTAAACGGCCGCCATTTTGAAGTTTGCGCATGCATGATCGCCAAAATATCAAAGGCTGTAGGCCCATGTAATGTCTATCCTGAAACAGAATTTCATATATGTTGGAATAAAATTGCGACTTTTATAAGCCTTTGAAATTTCGACTTTCAACTGGCCGCCATTTTGTTTTTTGCAAGTTGATCTCCAGTTTTTTCACGTGATTCTTTAGATACTTATAATTTCTATCAAACTGCCGAATTTCTTGAAAATCTATTGAAAGCTTTGACCACTATTACAACAACAAAATTTTGAACGTTTTTCGACTTTTGAGCGGCCGCCATTTTGTTTCTGAGGTACTAACTTTGGATTTTTTATTGTGAGATTCATCACATACATCAATAAACCTTTGTACCAAATTTCATCCAAATCGGAACTATACTTTGGTCAGAACAGAAATCACGATTTTTCGTCTAAAATGGCCGCCATTTTGTTGTTGCCTATCCGATATTGCTGGTTCACGAACTTAACCGAAGCAATTACTCGATACACCTTTCCTGAAAATTTGGTGAAAATCGAAGCAAAATTGCAGCCTCTAGCGTGGTCACAAATTTCGTTATATCCCATATATATATATATATATATATATATATATATATATATATATATATATATATATATATATATATATATATATATATATATATATATATATATATATATATATATATATATATATATATATATATATAAATATATGATGCTCTCCGCAATAGGTAAATTTCTCTCGAGAAATTTACCTTAAAAAAATCCGAAACTTTAGATCGCTTTTTCTCCACTTAAACGTGCGAATTCGGCGTTTTTACGATTTAATTTAAGGGTTTGGCAGATCTCTAGCTTTGATCGTTCATTGTACCCACAATTTCTATCCAAATGTCAAAATTTTGGTCTCATTCTGTAGCTGCGAGTCTATTCTTTTCGACAAGTACAAATCTATAATATTATTTACAAATACACTTTTTTTTATAAAGGTTGAAATAGGCAAAAAAACTACAAAACTTTAAATCGCTTTTTCTTCCGCTAAACGTGCGAATTCGGTGTTTTTAAGATTTAATTTAAAGGCTTGGTAGATCTCTAGCTTTCATCGTTCACTGTACCCAAAATTTCTATCCGATTGTCAAAATTTTGGTCACATTTTGTAGCTGTCAGTCTATTTTTCACGACAAGTACAAGTTTGTAATATTATTAACAAATACACTATTTTTTATAAAGGTTGAAATAGGAAAAAAAAACTCCAGAATTTTATATCGCTTTTTCTCCCCTTAAACGTGCAAATTCGCCGTTTTTACGATTAAATTTAAAGGCTTGGCAGATCTCTAGCTTTGATCGTTCACTGTACCCACAATTTCTATCCGAGTGTCAAAACTTTGGTCCCATTTTGTAGCTGCCAGTCTATTATTTACGACAAGTACAAATTTGTAATATTATTAACAAAACACTATTTTTTATTAAGGTTGAAATAGGAAAAAAACTCCACTACTTTAAATCGCATTGCCTCCCCTTAAACGTAAGTATTCGGCGTTTTTAAACTTTAATTTATAGGCTTGGCAGATCTCTAGCTTTGATCGTTCACTGTGCCCGCAATTTCTATCAGATTGTCAAAATATTTGCGTCATTTTGTAGCTGCCAGTCTATTCTTCACGACAAATACAAATTTGTAATAATATATACAAATACACAATTTTTTATGAAGGGTGAAATAGGAGAAAAAAATCTCCAAATTTTAATCGCTTTTTCTCCCCTTAAACGTGCGAATTCAGCGTTTTTACGATTTAATTTTTAAGCTTGGCAGATCTCTCGCTTTGATCGTTCACTGTACCCACAATTTCTATCCGATTGTAAAATTTTGGTCTCATTTTGTAGCTGCCAGTCTATTCTTTACGACAAAAAGAAATCGGTAATATTATTTACAAATAAACTTTTTTTATAAAGGTTGAAATAGGAAAAAAAACTCCAAAACTTTTTAATCGCTTTTCTCCCCTTAAACTAGCGAATTCGGCGTTTTTACGATTTAATTTAAAGGCTTGGTAGATCTCTAGCTTTGACCGTTCACTGTGCCCACAATTTCTATCCGAATGTCAAAACTTTGGTCTCATTTTGTAGCTGCCAGTCTATTCTTTCCGACAAGAACAAACCTGTCATATTATTAACAAATACACTATTTTTAATGAAGGTTGAAATAGGAAAAAAAACTCCGATAGTTTAAATCGCTTTTTCTCCCCTAAAACGTGCGAATTCGGCGTTTTTACGATTTTATTTAAGGGCTTGGCGGATCTCTAGCTTTGATCGTTCACTGTTCCTACAAATTCGATCCGATTATCAATATTTTGGTCCCATTTTGTAGCTGCTAGTCTATTCTTTACGACAAGTAAAAATTTGTAATATTTTTTACAAATACACTATTTTTTATGAACGTTGAATAAGGATAAAAAAATCCAAAACTTTAAATCGCTTTTCCTCCCCTTAAACTTGAAAATTCGGCATTTTTACGATTTAATTTGAAGGCTTGGCAGATCTCGAGCTATGATCATTCACTGCACCCACAATTTCTATCCAATTGTCAAAACTTTGGTCTCATTTTGTAGCTGCCAGTCTATTCTTTACGACAAGAACAGATTTGTAAGATAATTAACAAATACACTATTTTCTATGAAGGTTGAAATAGGAAAAAAACTACAAAACTTTAAATCGCTTTTCCTTCTCTTAAACGTAAGTGTTCGGCGTTTTTACGACTCTATTTAAAGGCTTGGTAGATTTCTAGCTTTGACCCTTCACTGTGCCCACAATTTCAATCCGATTGTCAAAAATTTGGTCTTATTTTGTAGCTGCCAGTCTATTCTTCACGGCAAATACAAATTTGTAATATTATTTACAAATACACTATTTTTTATGAAGGTTGAAATAGGAAAAAAAAACTCCAAAACTTTAAATGGCTTTTTCTCCCCTTAAACGTGCGAATTCGGCGTTTATACGATTTAATTTAAAGGCTTGGTAGATCTCTAGCTTTGATCGTTCACGGTACCCACAATTTCTATCCGATTGTCAAAACTTTGGTCTCATTTTGTACCTGCCAGTCTATTCTTCACTACAAGTACAAATTTGTAATATTATTTACAAATACACTTTTTTTATGAAGGATGAAATAGAAAAAAACTCCAAAACTTTAAATCGCTTTTCCTTCTCTTAAACGTAAGTGTTCGGGGTTTTTACGATTTAATTTAAAGGCTTAGTAGATCTCTAGCTTTGACCCTTCACTGTGCCCACAATTTCTATCCGATTGTCAAAACTTTGGTCTCATTTGGTAGCTGCCAGTCTATTCTTTACAACAAGTACGAACCTGTAATATGATTAACAAATACATTTTTTTTATGAATGTTGAAATAGGAAAAAATCCCCGTTGGCAGCACCAGCCGGAAAGGTGAATTCCTCGTATGTAGCAGAAAGTTTGGAAAAAGAATTTGGCTTGCCTACTACTAAACTTCTTTCTGCAATTTTCGTAGTACCACATGTGTTTTTATTAACATAAAAAAAATCTGGCCACGTTCGTTTTTAGAGAACTTTTATCGGGGCGCAAATATTTTGCTAATTAAATTGAGTTGCACGCGTATGGATAACATATTGAAAATCGGCGGATAATAAATTGTTGTAAACATATAAATACCGGTTTCGCCCTTCTCGCATTTGCTGTTTGCACAGTTCACAGTGGTAACCACACAGAAGCTTAAATAGCTCGAATGGTTAATTTCAAAAAATTTCCATTAAAGTTTAATCAGTACTTGCATTGCCATTAATACATACATTTTCAATTTTTTTCTGAACTATGAGGGCTGTCATTTCGATTTTTATTAAAATCGGCTGCTAACAATATTAAACTGTAAATTTTCGACTTTTTATTTGTCATTCGATTTGCATAATTAAATTAAATTAACTTGCCTTAATAACTTATAATTTCTAGTTTCCACGGAATCTGTTGAGAATCTTGGCTGCTAGAGGGCTACAGAAACAAAAAAAAAACTGTATGCCACTCCCCTGTATGGGGCGACCCCCTTAAATACCTTAAAATATTTTCTTGCACTGCAAATTTTAAGAAGCACCACTTTTGACCTACGTGGAAAATTTCCTCATTCTAGCTCATGTGGTTTGCGAGAAAACTTGTTATGACGCAGGAACAAACGGGCGGACGGACGGACAGACAGACAAGTCGCGATTTGATAATTTTTTAAGGGGATTGTTAAAAAGATTCTACAATATCTTAAAAATGGGATGGTTTATAAATTCTTTCAAGTAAAGTCATTTGAAACGTTTCCATGAAAAATATTTATTATTTCAGTTGGCACTAAAATAGCGAATTGCGCTTGCCTTCAGACTTTTGGGGGCCGCCATTTTGAATGCATACATTTTATTTTGGATTATTTTAAATCTTTGTATGCTAGGAACTCATCAATCAATGTACTTTCTCGTTCAAATAGAAGTTTCACTTCTAGACAGGGCAAAATAATTCAATTTTTAAAGAAAATGGCAGCTAAAAATATTAGGCTTTAAATTTTCGACTTTTTTTATTTTTCATTTAATTTTAATAATTTCCTGCAAAATACAACAACATAGTACAGAGATCCATGATCTCAAGTTTAATCAAAATCTGTTGGAAAAAGTGACCGCTGGAGGACCACAAAAACCTGAAAAAAACGCATATTTAAACGGCCACGATTTTGAAATTTGCACATGCATGATCACCAAAATATCAAAGACTGTAGGTCCAAGTAATGTCTATCTTGAAACAGAATTTCATATATGTCGGATTAAAACTGCGACTTTTAAAAGCCTTTGAAATTTAGCCTTTCATATGGTCGCCATTTTGTTTTTTGCAACCTGACCTCCAGTTTTTTCACGTGATTCTTTAGATACTTATAATTTCTATCAAACTGCCGAATTTCATGAAAATCTATTGAAAGCTTTGACCACTATTACAACAACAAAATTTTGCACGTTTATCGACTTTTGAGCGGCCGCCATTCTGTTTCTGCAGTACCGACTTTGGATTTTTTATTGTGAGATTCATCACATACATCAATGAACCTTTGTACCAAATTTCATCCAAATCGGAACTATACTTTGGTCAGAACAGAAATCACGATTTTTCGTCTAAAATGGCCGCCATTTTGTTGTTGCCTATCCGATATTGCTGGTTCACGAACTTAACCGAGTGAATTACCCAATACACCTTTCCTGAAAATTTGGTGAAAATCGAAGCAAAATTGCAGCCTCTAGCGTGGTAACAAATTTCGTTATATCCCATATATATATATATATATATATATATATATATATATATATATATATATATATATATATATATATATATATATATTTATATATATATATATATATATATATATAGATATAGATAGATAGATATATATATATATATATATATATATATAAATATATATATATATATATATATATATATATATAAATATATATATATATATATATATATATATATATATATATATATATATATATATATATATATATATATATGTATATATATATATATATGTATATGATGCTCTCCGCAATAGGTAAATTTCTCTCGAGAAATTTACCTAATAAATTTCTCTCGAGAAATTTACCTTATAAAACTCCGAAACTTTAGATCGCTTTTTCTCCACTTAAACGTGCGAATTCGGCGTTTTTACGATTTAATTTAAGGGTTTGGCAGATCTCTAGCTTTGATCGTTCACTGTACCCACAATTTCTATCAGATTGTCAAAATTTTGGCATCATTTTGTAGCTGCCAGTCTATTCTTCACGACAAGTACAAATTCGTAATATTATTTACAAATACACTATTCTTTATGAAGGTTGAAATAGGAAAAAAAACTCCAAAACTTTAAATGGCTTTTTCTCCCCTAAACGTGTGAATTCGGCGTTTGTACGATTTAATTTAAAGGCTTGGCAGACCTCTAGCTTTGATCGTTCACTGTACCCACAATTTCTATCCAAATGTCAAAATTTTGGTCTCATTCTGTAGCTGCGAGTCTATTCTTTTTGACAAATACAAATCTGTAATATTATTTACAAATACACTTTTTTTTATGAAGGTCAAAATAGGAAAAAAAAAACCAAAACTTTAAATCGCTTTTTCTCCCCTTAAACGTGCGAATTCGGCTTTTTACGATTTAATTTAAAGGCTTGGCAGATCTTTAGCTTTGATCATTCATTGTCCCTACAATTTCTATCATTTATCAAAATTTTGGTCTCATTTTGTAGCTGCAAGTCTATTCTTTACGACAAGTACAAATTTGTAATATAATTTACAAATACACTATTTTTTATGAAGGTTGAAATAGGACAAAAAACTGCAAAACTTTAAATCGCTTTTTCTTCCCCTAAACATGTGAATTCGGCGTTTTTACGATTTAATTTAAGGGCTGGGCAGATCTCTAGTTTTGATCGTTCACTGTACCCACAATATCTATCATATTGTCAAAATTTTGGACTCATTTTGTAGCTGCCAGTCTATTGCTTACGATCCGTACAAATTTGTAATATAATTTACAAATACACTATTTTTCATGAATGTTGAAATAGAAAAAAAAACTCCAAAATATTAAATGGCTTTTTCTTCCCTTAAATGTGGGAATTCGGCGTTTTTGCGATTTAATTTAAAGGCTTGGTAGATCTCTAGCTTTCATCGTTCACTGTACCCACAATTTCCATCCGATTGTCAAAATTTTGGTCTCATTATGTAGCTGTCAGTCTATTTTTCACGACAAGTACAAGTTTGTAATATTATTAACAAATACACTATTTTTTATGAAGGTTGAAATAGGAAAAAAAAACTCCAAAATTTTAAATCGCTTTTCTCCCCTTAAACGTGCAAATTCGCCGTTTTTACGATTAAATTTAAAGGCTTGGCAGATCTCTAGCTTTGATCGTTCACTGTACCCAGAATTTCTATCCGATTGCCAAAACGTTGGTCCCATGTTGTAGCTGCCAGTCTATTCTTTACGACAAGTACAAATTTGTAATATTATTAACAAAAACACTTTTTCCTATGAAGGTTGAAATAGGAAAAAAACTCCAAAACTTTAAATCGCTTTGCGTCCCCTTAAACGTAAGTATTCGGCGTTTTTAAACTTTAATTTATAGGCTTGGCAGATCTCTAGCTTTGATCGTTCACTGTGCCCGCAATTTCTATCAGATTGTCAAAATTTTGGCATCATTTTGTGGCTGCCAGTCTATTCTTCACGACAAATACAAATTTGTAATATTATTTACAAATACACAATTTTTGATGAAGGCTGAAATAGGAGAAAAAAATCTCCAAAATTTTAATCGCTTTTTCTCCCCTTAAACGTGCGAATTCAGCGTTTTTGCGATTTAATTTTAGGCTTGGCAGATCTCTAGCTTTGATCGTTCACTGTACCCACAGCTCCTATCCGATTGTAAAATTTTGGTCTCATTTTGTAGCTGCCAGTCTATTCTTTACGACAAAAAGAATTCTGTAATATTATTTACAAATAAACTTTTTTTTATGAAGGTTGAAATAGGAAAAAAAACTCCAAAACTTTTTATTCGCTTTTCTCCCTTAGAACTAGCAAATTCGGCGTTTTTACAATTTAATTTAAAGGCTTGGTAGATCTCTAGCTTTGACCGTTCACTGTGCCCACAATTTCTATCCGATTGTCAAAACTTTGGTCTCATTTTGTAGCTGCCAGTCAATTCCTTCCGACAAGTAAAACCTGTAATATTATTAACAAATACACTATTTTTAATGAAGGTTGAAATAGGAAAAAAAACTCCGAAACTTTAAATCGCTTTCTCTCCCCTAAAACGTGCGAATTCGGCGTTTTTACGATTTAATTTAAGGGCTTGGCGGATCTCTAGCTTTGATCGTTCACTGTTCCTACAAGTTCGATCCGATTATCAATATTTTGGTCTCATTTTGTAGCTGCCAGTCTATTCTTTACGTCAAGTACAAATTTATAATATTATTTACAAATACACTATTTTTTATGAAGGTTGAAATAGGATAAAAAAATCTTAAACTTTAAATCGCTTTTCCTCCCCTTAAACTTGAAAATTTGGCATTTTTACGATTTAATTTGAAGGCTTGGCAGATCTCGAGCTTTCACTGTACCCACAATTTCTATCCAATTGTCAAAACTTTGGTCTCATTTTGTAGCTGCCAGTCTATTCTTTACGACAAGAACAGATTTGTAAGATTATTTACAAATACACTACTTTCTATGGAGGTTGAAATAGGAAAAAAACTACAAAACTTTAAATCGCTTTCCTTCTCTTAAACGTAAGTGTTCGGCGTTTTTACAATTTAATTTAAAGGCTTGGCAGACCTCTAGCTTTGAACGTTCACTGTGCCTACAATTTCTATCCGATTGTCAAAACTTTGGTCTCGTTTTGTAGCTGTCAGTCTATTCTTTACGACAAGTTCAAATTTGTAATATTATTTACAAATACACTATTTTGTATGAAGGTTGAAATAGGAAAAAAATCCAAAACTTAAAATCGCTTTTTCTCCCCTTAAATGTGCGAATTTGGCGTTTTTATGATTTAATTTAAGGGCTTGGCAGATCTCTAGCTTTGATCGTTCACTGTACCCACAATTTCTTCCCAATTTTCAGAACTTTGGTCTCGTTATGTAGCTGCCAGTATATTCTTTACGACAAGTACAAATTTGTAATATTATTAACAAATACACTATTTTCTATGAAGGTTGAAATAGGCAAAAAAACTACAAAACTTTAAATCGCTTTTCCTCCTCTTAAACGAAAGAATTCGGCGTTTTTAACACTTTAATTAAAAGGCTTGGCAGATTTCTAGCTTTGATCGTTCACTGTACCCACATTTCTATCAGATTGTCAGAATTTTGGCATCATTTTGTAGCTGCCAGTCTATTCTTCACGACAAGTACAAATTTGTATTATTATCCAAATGCACTATTGTTTATGAAGGTTGAATTAGGAAAAAAAACTCCAAAACTTTAAATCGCTTTTTCTCCCCTTGAACGTGCGAATTTGGCGTTTTTACGATTAAATTTAAAGGTTTGGCAGACCTCTAGCTTTGATCGTTCACTGTGCCCACAGTTTCTAACCGATTGTCAAAATTTTGGTCTTATTTTGTAGCTGCCAGTCTATTCTTTACGACAAGTACAAATCTGTAATATTATTTACAAATACACTATTTTTTATGAAGGTTGAAATAGGACAAAAACTCCAAAACTAAAAATCGCTTTTTCTCCCCTTAAACGTGCGAATTTGGCGTTTTTACTATTTAATTTATAGGCTTGGCAGATCTGATTGATCTTTTCTGAAAGTTTCATAAAGATCGGATGGTATTTAACGAAGTTATAGCGATTTGAATTTACCTGTATTTCTGTGGAACAGTATGCCCTGTATTACTATGGAAACATATGGCTATGGAACCATATGTGCTTTTTACCGATTTACACACTACAGCTTTGCTAGGATTTGCATGAGAATTTCAGGAATGATAGGTATCATGAAGAAGAGTACATATAAACAAGTCAAAGAGGCAGGAGAGATCTCCAAGCAAAAGGGCTTTGTAACCATTCTAGGATTCGAAAATTAGGCCGTGAATCGATGATTACAGTACAGAGGAGTGGCCCCTGAAATACAAATTTCATGAAAGGTAGCCGATATGAGTATCAACTGAAAGTTCTCTTTGAGAGTTTCTCAAAACAGTTCTTAACCTGACCGTTTTTGTTTCAGTGGGGGCACAGGGGGGGGGGAGGGGGAACATGAAAATGTGTTTCCTCCCTCGCAAATGGACACCCGTGTTCTTAAAAATCTGTAAAAATTATCAAGGGAGATATTCATGGGTATAACTATAACAAACACTCAGAAGTCAAAATTCTTTCAACTTTGTTAATAATAGTATGATCCTCGAATTTCACATTTTCTTCAATAAAATCGTCTTTGACATATTTCTTGATTTTATTCGTTGCTGGTTACTGCATTTTGTAAGATGAGTACAAAACCTTTCTGACATGAGCATAGTTCTCTCTACCCAACTTGTTTGAAGGTTGAAATAGGAAAAAAAACTCCTAAACTTTAAATCGCTTTTTCTTCCCCTAAACGTGCGAATTCGGCGTTTTTACGATTTAATTTAAAGGCTGGGCAGATTTCTAGCTTTTATCGTTCACTGCACCCACAATATCTATCCGATTGTCAAAACCTTGGTCTCATTTTGTAGCTGCCAGTCTATTGTTTACGATCCGTACAAATTTGTAATATAATTTACAAATACGCTATTTTTTATGAAGGTTGAAACAGGAAAAAAAACTCCAAACCTTTAAATTGCATTTTCTCCCCTTAAACGTGTGAATTCGGCATTTTTACGATTTAATTTAAAGGTTTGGTAGTTCTCTAGCTTTCATCGTGCACTGTACCCACAATTTCTATCTGATTGTCAAAACTTTGGTATCATTTTGTAGCTGCCAGTCTATTCTTTACGACAAGTATAAATTTGTAATATCATTTACAAATACACTATTTTTTATGAAGGTTGAATTAGGAAAAATCCCCGTTGGCAGCACCAGCAGGAAAGGTAAATTTCTCGTATGTAGCATAAAGTTTCGAAAATGAATTTGGGTTGCTACTACTAAACTTTTTTCTGCAATTTTTGTAGTACCACATGGGTATTTATTACTATAAAAAAAATCTGGCCACGTTCGTTCTTAGAGACCTTTTATCGGGGCGCAAATATTTTGCTAATTAAATTGAGTTGCACACGTATGGATTACATATTGAAAATCGGCGGATAATAAATTGTTATAAACATATAAATACCGGTTTCGCCCTTCCCGCATTTGCTGTTTACACAGTTCACAATGGTAACCACACAAACGCTTAAATAGCTCGAATAGTTAATTTCAAAAGATGTCCATAAAAGTTTAATCAGCACTTGCGTTGCCATTAATATATACATTTTCAATTTTTGTCTGAACTATGAGGGCCGTCATTTCGATTTTTATTAAAATCGGCTGCTAAAAATATTAAGCTGTAAATTTTCGACTTTTTTATTTGTCATTCGATTTGCATAATTAAATTAAATTAACTTGCGTTAATAACTTATAATTTCAAGTTTCCACGGAATCTGTTGAGAATCTTGGCTGCTAGTGGGCTACAGAAATAAAAAAAAATTGTGTGCCACCCCCTGCATGGGGAGACCTGCCTGTATGGGGAGACCCCCCTTAAATACCTTAAAATATTTTCTTGCATTGCAAATTTCAAGAGGCACCACTTTTGACCTACGTAGAAAATTTCATCATTCTAGCTCATGTGGTTTGCGAGAAAACTTGTTATGACGCACGAACAAACGGGCGGACGGACGGACAGACAGACAAGTCGCGATTTGATAAGTTTTTAAGGGGATTGTTAAAAAGATTCTACAATATCTTAAAAATGGTCTGGTTTATAAATTCTTTCAAGTAAAGTCATTTAAAACGTTTCCATGAAAAATATTTATTATTTCAGTTGGCACTAAAATAGCGAATTGCGCTTGCCTTCAGACTTTTGGGGGCCGCCATTTTGAATGCATGCATTTTATTTTGGATTATTTTAAATCTTTGTATGCTAGGAACTCATCAATCAATGTACTATCTCGTTCAAATAGGAGTTTCACTCTAGACAGGGCAAAATAATTCAATTTTTAAAGAAAATGGCAGCTAAAAATATTAGGCTTTAAATTTTCGACTTTTTTATTTTTCATTTAATTTTAATAATTTCCTGCAAAATACAAAAAACATAGTACAGAGATCCATGATCTCAAGTTTCATCAAAATCCGTTGGAAAATGTGACTTCTAGAGGGCCACAAAATCCTGAAAAAACGCATATTTAAACGGCCGCGATTTTGAAATTTGCGCATGCATGATCACCAAAATATCAAAGCCTGTAGGTCCAAGTAATGTCTATCTTAAAACTGAATTTCATATACGAGTATGTCGGATTAAAACTGCGACTTTTAAAAGCCTTTGAAATTTAGCCCTTCAACTGGTCGCCATTTTGTTTTTTGCTACCTGACCTCCAGTTTTTTCACGTCATTCTTTAGATACTCATAATTTCTATCAAACTGCCCAATTTCATGAAAATCTGTTGCAAGCTTCGACCACAATTACAACAACAAAATTTTCCACGTTTTTCGACCTTTGAGCGGCCGCCATTTTGTTTCTGCCGTACCGACTTTGGTTTTTTTATTGTGAGATTCATCACAGACATCAATGAACCTTTGTACCAAATTTTATCCAAATCGGAGCTATTCTTTGGTCAGAACAGAAATCACGATTTTTCGTCTAAAATGGCCACCATTTTGTTTTTGCCAGGCCGATAAAGCTGGTTCAAAAACTTAACCGAGATAATTACCCAATACACCTTTCCTGAAAATTTGGTGGATATCGAACCAAAATTGCAACCTCTATCGAGGTCACAAAGTTCGTTATATCCCATATATATATATATATATATATATATATATATATATATATATATATATATATATATATATATATATATCTATATATATCTATATATATATATGATGCTCTCCGCAATAGGTAAATTTCTCTCGAAAAATTTACCTAAAAAAAAAACTCCAAAACTTTAAATCGAAAAGTACAAATTTGTAATATTATTTGCTCATACACTATTTTTTATGAAGGTTGAAATAGATAAAAAACTTCGAAACTTTAAATCGCTTTTTCTCCCCTTAAACGTGCGGATTCGGCGTTTTCAAGATTTGATTTAAAGGCTTGGCAGCTCTCTAGCTTTGATGGTTCTCTGTACCCACAACTTCTATCCGATTGTCAAAATTTTGGTCTCATTTGTAGCTGCCACTCTATTCTTTACAACAAGTACAAATTCGTAATATTATTTACAAAAAAACTATTTTTTATGAAGGTTGATATAGGGAAAAAAACTACAAAACTTTAAATCGCTTTTCCTCCTCTTAAACGTAAGAATTCGGCGTTTTTACGATTTAATCAAAAGGCTTGGCAGATATCTAGATTTGATCGTTCACTATTCCCACAATTTCTATCAGATTGTCAAAATTTTGGCATCATTTTGTAGCTGCCAGTCTATTCGTTACGACAGGTAAAATTTGTAATAATATTTACAAATACATTTTTTGTATGAAGGTTGAAATAGTAAAAAAACTCCAAAATTTTAAATCGCTTTTTCTCCCCTTAGGCGTGCAAATTCGGCGTTTGTACGATTTAGTTTAAAGGCTTGACAGACCTCTAGCTTTGACCGTTCACTGTGCCCACAATTTCTATCCGATCGTCGAAATTTTGGTCTCATTCTGCAGCTGCTAGTCTATTCTTTACAACAAGTATAAATCTGTAATTTTATTTACAAATACACAATTTTTTATGAAGGTTGAAATGGGAAAAAAACTCCAAAACTTTAAATTGCTTTTTCTCCCCTTAAACGTGTGAATTCGGCGTGTTTACGATTTAATTTAAAGGCTTGGTAGATCTCTAGCTTTCATCGTTAACTGTACCCACAATTTCTATCCGCTTGTCAAAATTTTGGCCTCATTTTGTAGCTGCCAGTCTATTCCTAACGACAAGTACAAATTTGTAATATCATTTACAAATACACGATTTTTTATGAAGGTTGAAATAGGAAAAAAAAACTCCAAGACTTTAAATCTCAGTTTCTTGCCCTAAACGTGCGGATTCGGCGTTTTTACGATTTAATTTCAAGGCTGGGCAGACCTCTAGTTTTGATCGTTCACTGTACCCACAATATCTATCCGATTGTCAAAACTTTGGTCTCATTTTGTAGCTGCCAGTCTATTGTTTACGATCCGTACAAATTTGTAATAGTATTTACCAATACACAATTTTTTATGAAGGTTGAAATAGGGAAAAAACTCCAAAACTTTCAATTGCTTCTTCTCCCCTTAAACGTGCGAGTTCGGCGTTCTTACGATTTAATTTGAAGGCTTGGTAGATCTCTACCTTCGACCGTTCACTGTGCCCACAATATCTATCCGATTGTCAAAACTATGGTCTCATTTCGTAGCTGCCAGTCTATTGTTAACGATCCGTACAAATTCGTAATATTATTTACAGATACATTTTTTTTATGAATGTTGAAAAATGAAAAAAAAACTCCAAATCTTTAAATTGCTTTTTCCCCTTAAACGTGTGAATTTGTCGTTTTTACGATTTAATTTAAAGGCTTGGTAGATCTCCAGCCATCATCGCTCACTGTACCCACAATTACTATCCGATTGTCAAAATTTTGGTCTCAGTTTGTAGCTGCCAGTCTATTCTTTACGACAAGTAAAAAAAAAAAAATTGCCTTTCCGCCCCTTAAACGTGCAAATTCAGCGGTTTTACGATTCAATTTAAGGCCTTGGCAGATCTCCAGCTTTGATCATTCACTGTACCCACAATTTCTATCCGATTGTCAAAATTTTGGTCTCATTTTGTAGCTTCTAGTCTATTCTTTACGAAAAATACAAATTTGTAATATTATTTACAAATACATAGTTTTTAATGAAGGTTGAAATAGGAAAAAAAACTCCAAAATTTTAAATCGCTTTTTCTCCCCTTAAATGTGTGAGATCGGCGTTTTTACGACTTAATTTAAAGGCTTGGCAGATCTCTTGCTTTAATCATTCACTGTGCCCACAATTTCTATCCGATTGTCAAAACTTTGCTCTCATTTTGTAGCCGCCGGTCTATTCTTTACGACAAGTACAAGTTTGAAATATTATTTACAAATACAATTTTTTTTATGAAGGTTGAAATAGGAAAAAAAACTTCTAAACTTTGAATCGCTTTTTCTCCCCTTAAAGGTAAGAATGAGGCGGTTGTAAACATTAATTTCAAGGCTTGGTAGATCTCTAGCTTTGACCGTTCACTGAGCCCACAATTTCTATCCGATTGTCAAAATTTTGGTCTCATATTCAGCTGCCAGTCTATTTTTTACGACAAGTACAAATTGGTAATATTATTTACAAATACAGAGTTTTTAATGAAGGGTGAAATAGGAAAAAAAACTCCAAAATTTTAATGGCTTTTTCTCCCCTTAAACGTGCGAATTCGGCGTTCTTACGATCTAATTTAAAGGCTCGGCAGATCTCTCGCTTTGATCGTTCACTGTACCCACAACTTCTATCCGATTGTCAACATTTTGGTCTCATTTTTTAGCCGCCAGTCTATTTTTAAGGAAAACTATTGGTAATATTATCTTAAAAATACAGAGTTTTTAATGAAGGTAGTAGCTGCCAGTCTATTCTTTACGACATGTACAAACTTGTAATATTATTTACAAATGATCTTTTTTTTATGAAGGTTGAAGTAGGAAAAAAAACTCCAAACTTTAATTCGCTTTTCCTCCCCTTAAAGGTGCGAATTCGGCGTTTTTACGATTTCAGTTAGGCTCGGGGCAGATCTCTAGCTTTAATCGTTCGCTGTACCCACAATTCCTATCCGATTGTCATAATTTTGGTCTCATTTTGCAGCTGCCAGTCTATCATTTACGTCAAGTACGAATTTGTAACAGAATTTAAAAATACACTATTTGTTATGAAGGTTGAAATAGGAAAAAAAAAACTTTAAACTTTAAATCGCTGTTTCTCCCCTTAAACGTATGAATTCGGTTTTTTCACGATTTCATTTAAAGGCTTGGCAGATCTCTAGCTTTGATCGTTCACTGTACCCACAATTTCTATCCGATTGTCGAAATTTTTGTCTTATTTTGTAGCTGCCAGTCCATTCTTTACGACAAGCACAAATTTGTAATATTTTTAACAAATACACTATTTCTTATGAAGGTTGAAATAGGAAACAAAAACACCAAAAGTTTAAGTTGCTTTTTCTGCCCTTGAATCTGCGAATTTGGCGCTTTTATAATTTAATTTAAAGATTTGGCGGATCTTTAGCTTTAACCGTTCACTGTGCCCACAACTTCTTTCCGATTGTTTAAATTTTGGTCTCATTTTGTAGCTGCCAGTCTTTTCTTTACGACAAGTACAAATTTGTAATATTATTGACAAATACACTACTTTTTGTGAAGGTTGATTTAGATAGAAAAACTCCAAAACTTTAAATTCCTTTTCTCCCCGTGCACGTGCGAATTCGGCGTTTTTAAGATTAAATTTAAAGGCTTGGTAGATCTCTAGTTTTGATCGTTTACTGTGCCCACAATTTCTATCCGATTGTCAAAATTATGGTCTCATTTTGTAGCTGCCAGTCTATTCTTTACGACAAGTACAAATTGTAGTATTATTTACAAAAACACTTTTTTTTATGAAGGTTGAAACAGGAAATAGAACTTCTAAACTTTAAATCGCTTTTCCTCCTCTTAAACGTGCAAATAATATTACAAATTTGTACTTGTCGTAAAGAATAGACTGGCAGCTACAAAATGAGACCAAAATTTTGACAATCGGATAGAAATTGTAGGCACAGTGAATGGTCAAAGCTAGAGATGTACCAAGCCTTTAAATAAAACCGTAAAAATGCCAAATTCGCAGCTTTGACCGTTCACTGTCCCTACAATTTCTGTCCGATTGTCAAAATTTTGGTCTCATTTTGTAGCTGCTGTCTGTTCTTTACGAAAAGAGCAAATTTGTAATATTATTCGCACATACACTATATTTTATGAAGGTTGAAATAGGAAAAAATAACACCAAAACTTTAAATGGCTTTTTCTCCCCTTGAACGTGCGAATTCGGCGTTTTTCCGATTTAATTTAAAGGCTTGGTAGATCTCTAGCTTTGGTCGTTCACTGTGCCCACAATTTCTATCAGATTGTCAAAATTTTGGTCTCATTTTGTAGCTGCCAGCCTATTCTTTACGACAAGTTTAAATTTGTAATATTATTTGCACATACACTATTTTTTATGAAGGTTGAAATAGGAAAAAAAAACACCAAAACTTTAAATGGTTTTTTCTCCCCTTAAACGTAAGAATTTGAGACCAATATTTTGCCAATTAGATAGAAATTGTGGGCCCAGTGAATGGTCAAAGCTAAAGATCTACCAAGCCTTTAAATTACATCGGAAAAACGCCGAATTCGCACGTTCAAGGGGAGAAAAAGCCATTTAAAGTTTTGGTGTTATTTTTTCCTATTTCAACCTTCAGAAAACATAGTGTATGTGCGAATAATATTACAAATTTGCTCTTTTCGTAAAGAACAGACAGCAGCCACAAAATGAGACCAAAGTTTTGACAATCAGATAGAAATTGTGGGCACAAAGAACGGTCAAAGCTAGAGATTTACCAAGCCTTTAAATTAAATCGGGAAAACGCCGAATTCGCACGTTTAAGGGGAGAAAAAGCCATTTAAATTTTTGGTGTTTTTTTCCTTTTTCAACCTTCGCAAAAAATAGTGTATAAGCAAATAATATTACAAGTTCGTACTTTTCGTAAAGAATAGACTGGCAGCTACAAAATGAGACCAAAATTTTGACAATCGGATAGAAATTGTAGGCACAGTGAATGGTCAAAGCTAGAGATGTACCAAGCCTTTAAATTAAACCGTAAAAACGCCAAATTCGCACGTTTAAGGGGAGAAAAAGCCATTTAAAGTTTTGGTGTTATTTTTCATATTTCAACCTTCATAAAAAATAGTGTATGTGTAAATAATAATACAAATTTGTACTTGTCGTAAAGAATAGACTGGCAGCTACAAAATGAGACCAACATTTTGACAATCGGATAGAAATTGTAGGCACAGTGAACGGTCAAAGCTAGAGATGTAGCAAGCCTTTAAATTAGAACTTAAAAACGCCAAATTCGCACGTTTAAGGGGAGAAAAGGCCATTTAAAGTTTTGGTGTTTTTTTCCGATTTCAACCTTCATAAAAAATAGTGTATATGCAAATAATATTACAAATTTGTACTTGTTATAAAGAATAGACTGGCAGCTACAAAATGAGACCAAAACTTTGACAATCGGAAAGAAATTGTGGGCACAACGAACGGTCAAAGCTAGAGATCTACCAAGCCTTTAAATTAAATCGGAAAAACGCCGAATTCGCACGTTTAAAAGGAGAAAAAGCCATTTAAATTTTTGGTGTTTTTTTCCTATTTCAACCTTCATAAAAAATAGTGTATATGCAAATAATATTACAAGTTTGTTTTTGTCGTAAAGGATAGACTGGCAGCTACAAAATGAGACCAAAATTTTGACAATCGGATAGAAACTGTAGGCACAGTGAACGGTCAAAGCTAGAGATGTACCAAGCCTTTAAATTAAACCGTAAAAACGCCAAATTCGCACGTTTAAGGGGAGAAAAAGCCATTTAAAGTTTTGGTGTTTTTATTCCTATTTCAACCTTCATAAAAAATAGTGTATGTGCAAATAATATTACAAATTTGTACTTGTCGTAAAGATACGACTGGCAGCTACAAAATGAGACCAAAATTTTGACGACCGGATAGAAATCGTAGGCACAGTGAACGGTCAAAGCTAGAGATGTAGCAAGCCTTTAAATTAAACCGTTAAATCGCCAAATTCGCACGTTTAAGGGGAGAAAAAGCCATTTAAAGTTTTGGTGTTTGTTTTTCCTATTTCAACCTTCATAAAAAAAATGTATATGCAAATAATATTAAAATTTATGCTTGTTATAAAGAATAGACTGGCAGCTACAAAATGAGACCAAAATTTTGACAACCGGATAGAAATTGTAGGCACAGTGAACGGTCAAAGCTAGAGATGTACCAAGCCTTTAAATTAAATCGTAAAAACGCCGAATTCACACGTTTAAGGGGAGAAAAAGCCATTTAAAGTTTTGGTGTTTTTTTTCCTATTTCAACCTTCATAAAAAATAGTGTATGTGCAAATAATATTACAAATTTGTACTTGTCGTAAAGAATAGACTGGCAGCTGCAAAATGAGACCAAAATTTTGACAATCGGATAGAAATTGTAGGCACAGCGAACGGTCAAAGCTAGAGATGTACCGAGTCTCTAAGTTAAATCGTACCAACGCCGAAATCGCACGTTTAAGGGGAGAAAAAGCCATTTAAAGTTTTGGTGTTTTTCTTCCTATTTCAACCTTCATTAAAAACTAGTGTCTGCGCAAATAATATTACAAATTTATACTTGTCGTAAAGAATGGACTAGCAGCTACAAAATGAGACCAAAATTTTGACAATCAGATAGAAATTGTAGTCACGGTGAACGGTCAAAGCTAGAGATCTACCAAGCCTCTAAATTAAATCGTAAAAACGCCGAAACCGCACGTTTAAAGGGAAAAAGCCGTTTAAAGTTTTGGTGTTTTTTTTCCTATTTCAACCTTCATTAATAAGTAGTGTATGTGCAAATAATATTACAAATTTGTACCTGTCGTAAAGAATAGACTGGCAGCTACAAAATGGGACCAAAATTTTGACAATCGGATAGAAATCGTAGGCACAGTGAACGGTCAAAGCTAGAGATGTACCAAGCCTTTAAATTAAACCGTAAAAACGCCAAATTCGCACGTTTAAGGGGAGAAAGAGCCATTTAAAGTTTTGGTGTTTTTTTTCCTATTTCAACCTTCATAAAAAATAGTGTATGTGCAAATAATATTACAAATTGTTACTTGTCGTAAAAAATAGACTGGCAGCTTCAAAACGAGACCAAAATTTTGACAATGGGAAAGAAATTGTAGGCACGGTGAACGGTCAAAGCTAGAGATGTACCAAGCCATTAAATTGAACCGTAAAAACGCCAAATTCGCACGTTTAAGGGGAGAAAAAGCCATTTAAAGTTTTGGTTTTTTTTTCTATTTCAACCTTCATAAAAAATAGTGTATGTGCAAATAATATTACAAATTTGTACTTGTCGTTAAGAATAGACTAGCAGCCACAAAATGAGACCAAAATTTTGACAATCGGATAGAAACTGTAGGCACAGTGAACGGTCAAAGCTAGAGATGTACCAAGCCTTTAAATTAAACCGTAAAACCGCCAAATTCGCACGTTTAAGGGGGGAAGAAGCCATTTAAAGTTTTTGTGTTTTTTTTCCTATTTCAACCTTCATAAAAAATAGTGTATGTGCAAAGAATATTACAAGTTTGTACTTGTCGTAAAGAATAGACTGGCAGCTACAAAATGAGACCAAAATTTTGACAATCGGATAGAAATTGTGGGCACAGTGAACGGTCAAAGCTAGAGATGTACCAAGCCTTTAAATTAAACCGTAAAAACGCCAAATTCACACGTTTAAAGGGGGAAAAAGCCATTTAAAGTTTTGGTGTTTTTTTTCCTATTTCAACCTTCATAAAAAATAGTGTATGTACAAATAATATTACAAATTTGTACTTGTCGTAAAGAATAGACTGGTAGGTACAAAATGAGACCAAAATTTTGACAATCGGATAGAAATTGTAGGCACAGTGAACGGTCAAAGCTAGAGATGTACCAAGCCTTTAACTTAAACCGTAAAAACGCCAAATTTGCACGTTTAAGGGGAGAAAAAGCCATTTAAAGTTTTGGTGTTTTTTTTTCCTATTTCAACCTTCATAAAAAATAGTGTATGTGCTAATAATATTACAAATTTGACTTATCGTAAAGAATAGACTGGCAGCTACAAAATGAGACCAAAATTTAGACAATCGGATAGAAATTGTAGGCACAGTGAACGGTCAAAGCTAGAGATGTACCAAGCCTCTAAATTAAATCGTAAAAACGCCGAAATCGCACGTTTAAGGGGAAAAAGCCATCTAAAGTTTTGGGGTTTTTTTTTCCTATTTCAACCTCCATTAAAAAATAGTGTATGTGCAAATACAATTACAAATTTATATTTGTCGTAATGAATGGTTTAGCAGCTACAAAATGAGACCAAAATTTTGACAATCAGATAGAAATTGTGGGCACAGTGAACGGCCATAGCTAGAAATCTACCGAGCCTCTAAATTAAATCGTAAAAACGCCGAAATCGCACGTTTAAGGGGAAAAAGCCATTTAAAGTTTTGGTGTTTTTTTTTTCCTATTTCAACCTTCATTAAAAAGTAGTGTATGTGCAAATAAAATTACAAATTTGTACTTGTCGTAAAGAATAGACTGGCAGCTACAAAATGAGACCAAATTATGACAATGAGATAGAAATTGTGGGAACAGTGAACGGTCAAAGCTTGAGATCTACCAAGCCTGTACATTAAATCGGAAAAATTCCTAATTCGCACGTTTAAAAGGAGAAAAAGCCATTTTAATTTTTGGTGTTTTTTTCCTATTTCAAGCTTCATCAAAAAAAAGTGTATATGCAAATGATATTACAAGTTTGCACTTGTCGTAAAGAATAGACTGGCAACTACAAAATGAGACCAAAATTTTGACAATCGGATAGAAATTGTTGGCACGGTGAACGGTCAAAGCTAGAGATGTACCAAGCCTTTAAATTAAACCGTAAAAACGCCAAATTCGCACGTTTAAGGGGAGAAAAAGCCATTTAAAGTTTCGGTGTTTTTTTTCCTATTTCAAACTTCATAAAAATAGTGTATGTGCAAATAATATTACAAATTTGTACTTCTCGTAAAGAATAGACTAGCAGCTACAAAATGGGACCAAAATTTTGACAATCGGATATAAATTGTAGGCACAGCGAACGGTCAAAGCTAGAGATGTACCAAGCCTTTAAATTAAACCGTTAAAACGCCAAATTCGCACGTTTAAGGGGAGAGAAAGCCATTTAAAGTTTTGGTGTTTTTTTTCCTATTTCAACCTTCATAAAAAATTGTGTATGAGCAAATAATATTACAAATTTGTACTTGTCGTAAAGAATAGACTGGCAGCTACAAAATGGGACAGAAATTTTGACAATCGGATAGAAATTGTAGGCACAGTGAACGGTCAAAGCAAGAGATGTACCAAGCCTTTAATTTAAACCGTAAAAACGCCAAATTCGCACGTTTAAGGGGAGAAAAAGCCATTTAAAGTTTTGGTGTTTTTTTTCCTATTTCAACCTTCATAAAAAATAGTGTATGTGCAAATAATATTACAAATTTGTACTTGTCGTTGAGAATAGACTAGCAGCTACAAAATAAGACCAAAATTTTGACAATCGGATAGAAATTGTAGGCACAGTGAACGGTCAAAGCTAGAGATGTACCAAGCCTTTAAATTAAACCGTAAAAACGTCAAACTCGCACGTTTAGGGGGAGAAAAAGCCATTTAAAGTTTGGTGTTTTTTTTCCTACTTCAACCTTCATAAAAAATAGTGTATGTGCAAATATTATTACAAATTTGTACTTGTCGTAAAGAATAGACTGGCAGCTACAAAATGAAACCAAAATTTTGACAATCGGATAGAAATTGTGGGCACAGTGAACGGTCAAAGCTAAAGATCTACCAAGCCTTTAAACTAAACCGTAAAAACGCCAAATTCGCATGATTAAGGGGAGAAAAAGCCATTTAAAGTTTTGGTGTTTTTTTTCCTATTTCAACCTTCATAAAAAAAAGTGTATCTGCAAATAATATTACAAATTTGTACTTGTCGTAAAGAATAGACTGGCAGCTACAAAATAAGACCAAAATTTAGACAATCGGATAGAAGTTGTAGGCACAGTGAACGGTCAAAGCTAGAGATGTACCAAGCCTTTAAATTAAACCGTAAAAACGCGCAATTCGCTCGTTTAAGGGGGGAAGAAGCCTTTTAAAGTTTTGGTGTTTTTTTTCCTATTTCAACCTTCATAAAAAAAAGTGTATGTGCAAATAATAAATTTGTACTTGTCGTAAAGAATAGACTGGCAGCTACAAAATGAGACCAAAATTTTGACAATCGGATAGAAATTGTAGGCACAGTAAACGGTCAAAGCTAGAGATGTACCAAGCCTTTAAATTAAACCGTAAGAACACCAAACTCGCACGTTTAAGGGGAGAAAAAGCCATTTAAAGTTTTGGTGTTTTTTTTCCTATTTCAACCTTCATAAAAAAAAGTGTATGTGCAAATAATATTACAAATTTGTACTTGTCGAAAAGAATCGACTGGCAGCTACAAAATGAGACCAAAATTTTGACGATCGGATAGAAATTGTGGGCACAGTGAACGGTCAAAGCTAGAGATGTACCAAGCCTTTAAATTAAACCGTAAAAACGCCAAATTCGCACGTTTAAGGGGAGAAAAAGCCATTTAAAGTTTTGGTGTTTTTTTTCCTATGTCAACCTTCATAAAAAAAAGTGTATGTGCAAATAATAAATTTGTACTTGTCGTAAAGAATAGACTGGCAGCTACAAAATGAGACCAAAGTTTTGACAATCGGATAGAAATTGTAGGCACAGTGAACGGTCAAAGCTAGAGATGTACCAAGCCTTTAAATTAAACCGAAAGAACACCAAACTCGCACGTTTAAGGGGAGAAAAAGCCATTTAAAGTTTTGGTATTTTTTTTCCTATTTCAACCTTCATAAAAAAAAGTGTATGTGCAAATAATATTACAAATTTGTTTTTGTCGTAAAGAATAGACTGACAGCTACAAAATGAGACCAAAATTTAGACAATCGGATAGAAATTGTAGGCACAGTGAACGGTCAAAGCTAGAGATGTACCAAGCCTCTTTATTAAATCGTAAAAACGCCGAAATCGCACGTTTAAGGGGAAAAAGCCATTTAAAGTTTTGGTGTTTTTTTTTTCTATTTCAACCTTCATTAAAAAGTAGTGTATGTGCAAATAATATTATAAATTTATATTTGTCGTAAAGAATGTTTTAGCAGCTACAAAATGAGACCAAAATTTTGACAATCAGATAGAAATTTTGGGCACAGTGAACGGTCAAAGCTAGAGATGTACCAAGCCTCTAAATTAAATCGTAAAAACGCCAAAATCGCACGTTTAAGGGGGAAAAGCCATTTAAATTTTTGGCGTTTTTTTTCCTATTTCAACCTTCATAAAAACTAGTGTATATGCAAATAATATTACAAATTTGTACTTGTCGTAAAGAATAGACTGGCAGCTACAAAATGAGACCATAATTTTGACAATCGGATAGAAATTGTAGGCACAGTGAACGGTCAAAGCTAGAGATGTACCAAGCCTTTAAATTAAACCGTAAAAACGCCAAACTCGCACGTTTAAGGGGAGAAAAAGCCATTGAAAGTTTTGGTGTTTTTTTTCCTATTTCAACCTTCATTAAAAAGTAGTGTATGTGCAAATAATATTACAAATTTGTACTTGTCGTAAAGAATCGACTGGCAGCTACAAAATGCGACCAAAATTTCGACAATCAGATAGAAATTGTGGCCACAGTGAACGGTCAAAGCTTGTGATCTACCAAGCCTTTACATTAAATCGGAAAAATTCCGAATTTGCACGTTTAAAAGGAGAAAAAGCCATTTAAATTTTTGGTGTTTTTTTCCTATTTCAACCTTCATAAAAAAAAGTGTATATGCAAATAATATTACCAGTTTGTACTTGTCGTAAAGAATAGACTGGCAGCTACAAAATGAGACCAAAATTTTGACAATCGGATAGAAATTGTAGGCACAGTGAACGGTCAAAGCTAGAGATGTACCAAGCCTTTAAATTAAACCGTTAAAACGCCAAATTCGCACGTTTAAGGGGAGAGAAAGCCATTTAAAGTTTTGGTGATATTTTTCCTATTTCAACCTTCTTAAAAAATTGTGTATGTGCAAATAATATTACAAATTTGTACTTGTCGTAAAAAATAGACTGGCAGCAACAAAATGAGACCATAATTTTGACAATCGGATAGAAATTGTGGGCACAGTGAACGGTCAAAGCTAGAGATGTACCAAGCCTTTAAATTAAACCGTAAAAACGCCAAATTCGCACGTTTAAAGGGGGAAAAAGCCATTTAAAGTTTTGGTGTTTTTTTTTCCATTTCAACCTTCATAAAAAATAGTGTATGTGCAAATAATATTACAAATTTGTACTTGTCGTAAAGAATAGACTAGTAGGTACAAAATGAGACCAAAATTTTGACAATCGGATAGAAATTGTAGGCACAGTGAACGGTCAAAGCTAGAGATGTACCAAGCCTTAAAATTAAACCGTAAAAACGCCAAATTTGCACGTTTAAGGGGAGAAAAAGCCATTTAAAGTTTTGGTGTTTTTTTTTCCTATTTCAACCTTCATAAAAAATAGTGTATGTGCTAATAATATTACAAATTTGACTTATCGTAAAGAATAGACTGGCAGCTACAAAATGAGACCAAAATTTAGACAATCGGATAGAAATTTTAGGCACAGTGAACGGTCAAAGGTAGAGATGTACCAAGCCTTTAAATTAAATCGTAAAAACGCCGAAATCGCACGTTTAAGGGGAAAAAGCCATTTAAAGTTTTGGTGTTTTTTTTTCCTATTTCAACCTCCATTAAAAAGTAGTGTATGTGCAAATACAATTTCAAATTTATATTTGTTGTAATGAATGTTTTAGCAGCTACAAAATGAGACCAAAATTTTGACAATCAGTTAGAAATTGTGGGCAAAGTGAACGGTCAAAGCTAGAGATCTACCAAGCCTTTAAATTAAATCGTAAAAACGCCGAATTCGCACGTTTAAGGGGAAAAAGCCATTTAAAGTTTTGGTGTTTTTTTTCCTATTTCAACCTTCATTAAAAAATAGTGTATGTGCAAATAAAATTACAAATTTGTACTTGTCGTAAAGAATAGACTGGCAGCTACAAAATGAGACGGAAATTTGAACAATCAGATAGAAATTGTGGGCACAGTGAACGGTCAAAGCTAGAGATCTACCAAGCCTGTACATTAAATCGGAAAAATTCCGAATTCGCACGTTTAAAAGGAGAAAAAGCCATTTAAATTTTTGGTGTTTTTTTCCTATTTCAACCTTCATCAAAAAAAGTGTTTATGCAAATGATATTACAAGTTTGCACTTGTCGTAAAGAATAGACTGGCAACTACAAAATGAGACCAAAATTTTGAGAATCGGATAGAAATTGTAGGCACAGTGAACGGTCAAAGCTAGAGATGTACCAAGCCTTCAAATTAAACCGTAAAAACGCCAAATTCGCACGTTTAAGGGGAGAAAAAGCCATTGAAAGTTTTGGTGTTTTTTTTCCGTTTTCAACCTTCATAAATATAGTGTATGCGCAAATAATATTACAAATTTGTTGTTGTCGTAAAGAATAGACTAACAGCTACAAAATGAGACCAAAATTTTGACAATCGGATAGAAATTGTAGGCACAGTGAACGGTCAAAGCTAGACATGTACCAAGCCTTTAAACTGAACCCTTAAAAACGCCAAATTCGCACGATTAAGGGGAGAAAAAGCCATTTAAAGTTTTGGTGTTTTTTTTCCTATTTCAACCTTCATAAAAAATAGTGTATGTGCAAATAATATTACAAATTTGTACTTGTCGTAAAGAATAGACTGACAGCTACAAAATAAGACCAAAATTTAGACAATCGGATAGAAGTTGTAGGCACAGTGAACGGTCAAAGCGAGAAATGTACCAAGCCTTTAAATTAAACCGTAAAAACGCCAAATTTGCACGTTTAAGGGGAGAAAAAGCCATTTAAAGTTTTGGTGTTTTTTCTCCTATTTCAACCTTCATAAAAAATAGTGTATTTGTAAATAATATTACAAATTTGTACTTGTCGTAAAAAATAGACTGGCAGCTACAAAATGAGACCAAAATTTTGACAATCGGATAGAAATTGTAGGCACAGTGAACGTTCAAAGCTAGAGATGTACCAAGCCTCTAAATTAAATCGTAAAATCGCCGAAATCGCACGTTTAAGGGGAAAAAGCCATCTAAAGTTTTGGTGTTTTTTTTCCTATTTCAACCTTCATTAAAAAGTAGTGTATGTGATAATAATATTACAAATTTATACTTGTCGTAAAGAATGGACTAGCAGCTACAAAATGAGACCAAAATTTTGACAATCGGATAGAAATTGTAGGCAGAGTGAACGGTCAAAGCTAGAGATGCACCAAGCCTTTAAATTAAACCGTAAACACGCCAAATTCGCATGTTTAAGGGGATAAAAAGCCATTTAAAATTTTGGTGTTTTTTTCCTATTTCAACCTTCAAAAAAAATAGTGTATGTGCAAATAATATTACAAATTTGTACTTGTCGTTAAGAATAGACTAGCAGCCACAAAATGAGACCAAAAGTTTGACAATTGGATAGAAATTGTAGGCACAGCGAACGGTCAAAGCTAGAGATGTACCAAGCCTTTAAATTAAACCGTAAAAACGCCAAATTCGCACGTTTAAGGGGAGAAAAAGCCATTGAAAATTTTGGTGTTTTTTTCCTATTTCAACCTTCATTAAAAAGTAGTGTATGTGCAAATAATATTACAAATTTGTACTTGTCGTAAAGAATAGACTGGCAGCTACAAAATGAGACCAAAATTTTGACAATCAGATGAAAATTATGGGCACAGTGAAGGGTCAAAGCTTGTGATCTACCAAGCCTTTACATTAAATCGGAAAAATTCCAAATTTGCACGTTTAAAAAGAGAAGGAGCCATTTAAATTTTTGGTGTTTTTTTCCTATTTCAACCTTCATAAAAAAAAAGGTATATGCAAATAATATTACCAATTTGTACTTGTCGTAAAGAATAGACTGGCAGCTACAAAATGAGAAAAAAATTTTGACAATCGGAAAGAAATTAAAGGCACAGTGAACGGTCAAAGCTAGAGATGTACCAAGCCTTTAAATTAAACCGTAAAAACGCCAAATTCGCACGCTTAAGCGGAGAAAAAGCCATATAAAATTTTGGTGTTTTTTTTCCTATTTCAGCCTTCATAAAAAATAGTGTATGTGCAAATAATATTACAAATTTGTACTTGTCGTAAAAAATAGACTGGCAGCTACAAAATGAGACCAAAATTTTGACAATCGGATAAAAATTGTAGGCACAGTGAATATTCAAAGCTAGAGATGTACCAAGCCTTAAAATTAAATCGTAAAAACGCCGAAATCGCACGTTTAAGGGGAAAAAGCCATTTAAAGTTTTGGTGTTTTTTTTCCTATTTCAACCTTCATTAAAAAGGAGTGTATGTGCAAATAATATTACAAATTTATACTTGTCGTAAAGAATGGACTAGCAGCTACAAAATGAGACCAAAATTTTGACAATCGGATAGAAATTGTAGGCACAGTGAACGGTCAAAGCTAGAGATGCACCAAGCCTTTAAATTAAACCGTAAAAACGCCAAATTCGCACGTTTAAGGGGATAAAAAGCCTTCAAAAATTTTGGTGTTTTTTTCCTATTTCAACCTTCATAAAAAATAGTGTATGTGCAAATAAAATTACAAATTTGTACTTGTCGTTAAGAATAGACTAGCTGCCACAAAATGAGACCAAAAGTTTGACAGTCGGATAGAAATTGTAGGCACAGTGAACGGCCAAAGCTAGAGATGTACCAAGCCTTTAAATTAAACCGTAAAAACGCCAAATTCGCACGTTTAAGGGGAGAAAAAGCCATTTAAAGTTTTGCTGTTTTTTTTCCTATTTCAACCTTCATAAAAAATAGTGTATGTGCAAATAATATTACAAATTTGTACTTGTCGTAAAGAATAGACTGCCAGCTACAAAATGAGACCAAAATTTAGACAATCGGATAGAAATTGTAGGCACAGTGAACGGTCAAGGCTAGAGATGTACCAAGCCTCTATATTAAATCGTAAAAATGCCGAAATCGCACGTTTAAGGGGAAAAAGCCATTTAAAGTTTTGGTGTTTGTTTTTCCTATTTCAACCTTTATTAAAAAGTAGTGTATGTGCAAATAATATTATAAATTTATATTTGTCGTAAAGAATGTTTTAGCAGCTACAAAATGAGACCAAAATTTTGACAATCAGATAGAAATTGTGGGCACAGTGAACGGTCAAAGCTAGAGATGTACCAAGCCTTTAAATTAAACCGTAAAAACGCCAAATTCGCACGCTTAAGGGGAGAAAAAGCCATCTAAAGTTTTGGTGTTTTTTTTCCTATTTCAACCTTCATAAAAATAGTGTATGTGCAAATAATATTACAAGTTTGTACTTGTCGTTAAGAATAGACTAGCAGCCACAAAATGAGACCAAAATTTTGACAATCGGATAGAAATTGTGGGCACAGTGAACGGTCAAAGCTAGAGATGTACCAAGCCTTTAAATTAAACCGTAAAAACGCCAAATTCGCATGTTTAAGGGGGCAGAAGCCATTTAAAGTTTTGGTGTTTTTTTTTCCTATTTCAACCTTCATAAAAAATAGTGTATGTGCAAATAATATTACAAATTTGTACTTGTCGTTAAGGATAGACTGGCAGCTACAAAATGAGACCAAAATTTTGACAATCGGATAGAAATTGTGGGCACAGTGAACGGTCAAAGCTAGAGATGTACCAAGCCTTTAAATTAAACCGTAAATATTGCAAATTCGCGCGTTTAAGGGGAGAAAAAGCCATTTAAAGTTTTGGTGTTTCTATTCCTATTTCAACCTTCATACAAAATAGTGTATGTGCAAATAATATTACCAATTTGTACTTGTCGCAAAGAAAAGACTGGCAGCTACAAAATGAGACCAAAATTTTGACAATCGGATAGAAATTGTAGGCACAGTGAACGGTCAAAGCTAGAGATGTACCAAGCCTTTAAATTAAACCGTAAAAACGCCAAATTCGCACGTTCAAGGGGAGAAAAAGCCATTTAAAGTTTTGCTGTTTTTTTTCCTATTTCAACCTTCATAAAAATTGTGTATGTGCTAATAATATTACAAATTTGTACTTGTCGTAAAGAATAGACTGGCAGCTACAAAATGAGACCAAAATTTTGACAATCGGATAGAAATTGTAGGCACAGTGAACGGTCAAAGCTAGAGATCTACCAAGACTCTAAAATTAATCGTAAAAACGCCGAAATCGCACGTTTAAGGGGAAAAAGCCATTTAAAGTTTTGGTGTTTTTTTTTCCTATTTCGACCTCCATTAAAAAGTAGTGTATGTGCAAATAATATTACAAATTTATATTTGTCGTAAAGAATGGTTTAGCAGCTACAAAATGAGACCAAAATTTTGACAAACAGATAGAAATTGTGGGCACAGTGAACGGTCAAAGCTAGAGATCTACCAAGCCTCTAAATTAAATCGTAAAAACGCCGAAATCGCACGTTTAGGGGAAAAAGCCATTTAAAGTTTTGGTGTTTTTTTTCCTATTTCAATCTTCATTAAAAAGTAGTGTATGTGCAAATAATATTACAAATTTGTACTTGTCGTAAAGAATAGACTGGCAGCTACAAAATGAGACCAAAATTTTGACAATCAGATAGAAATTGTGGGCACAGTGAACGGTCAAAGCTAGAGATCTACCAAGCCTTTACATTAAATCGGAAAAATTCCAAATTCGCACGTTTAAAAGGAGAAAAAGCCATTTAAATTTTTGGTGTTTTTTTCCTATTTCAACCTTCATAAAAATTAGTGTATATGCAAATAATATTACCAATTTGTACTTGTCGTAAAGAATAGACTGGCAGCTACAAAATGAGAGAAAAATTTTGACAATCGGATAGAAATTGTAGGCACAGTGAACGGTCAAATCTAGAGATGAACCAAGCCTTTAAATTAAACCGTAAAAACGCCAAATTCGCACGTTTAAGGGGGAAAAGAGCCATTTAAAGTTTTGGTGTTTGTGTTCTTATTTCAACCTTCATAAAAATAGTGTATGTGCAAAAAATATTACAAATTTGTACTTGTCGTTAAGAATTGTCTAACAGCTGCAAAATGAGACCAAAATTTTGACAATCGGATAGAAATTGTAGGCACAGTGAACGGTCAAAGCTAGAGATGTACCAAGCCTTTAAATTAAACCGTAAAAACGCCAAATTCGCACGTTTAAGGGGGAAGAAGCCATTTAAAGTTTTGTGTTTTTTTCCTATTTCAACCTTCATAAAAAAAAGTGTATGTGCAAATAATATTACAAATTTTTACTTGTCGTAAAAAATAGACTGGCAGCTACAAAACGAGACCAAAATTTTGACAATCGGATAGAAATTGTAGGCACAGTGAACGGTCAAAGCTAGAGATGTACCAAGCCTTTAAATTAAACCGTAAAAACCGCCAAATTCGCACGTTTAAGGGGAGAAAAAGGCATTTAAAGTTTTGGTGTTTTTTTTTCCTATTTCAACCTGCATAAAAAATAGTGTATGTGCAAATAATATTACAAATTTGTACTTGTCGTTAAGAATAGACTAGCAGCTACAAAATGAGACCAAAATTTTGACAATCGGATAGAAATTGTAGGCGCAGTGAACGGTCAAAGCTAGAGATGTACCAAGCCTTTAAATTAAACCGTAAAAACACCAAATTCGCACGTTCAAGGGGAGAAAAAGCCATTTAAAGTTTGGTGTTTTTTTTCCTATTTCAACCTTCATAAAAAAAGTTTATGTGCAAATAATATTATCAATTTGTACTTGTCGTAGAGAATAGACTGGCAGCTACAAAATGAGACCAAAATTTTGACAATCGGATAGAAATTGTGGGCACAGTGAACGGTCAAAGTCAGAGATGTACCAAGCCTTTAAATTAAACCGTAAAAACGCCAAATTCGCACGTTTAAGGGGAGAAAAAGCCATTTAAAGTTTTGGTGTTTTTTTTCCTATTTCAACCTTCATAAAAAATAGTGTATGTGCAAATAATATAACAAATTTGTACTTGTCGTAAAGAATAGACTGGCAGCTACAAAATGAGGCCAAAATGTTGACAATCGGATAGAAATTGTGGCCACACTGAACGGTCAAAGCTAGAGATCTACCAAGCCTTTAAATTAAACCGTAAAAACGCCAAATTCGCACGTTTAAGGGGAGAAAAAGCCATTTTAAGTTTTGGTGTTTTTTTTCCTATTTCAACCTTCATGAAAAATAGTGTATGTGCAAATAATATTAAAAATTTGTACTTGTCGTAAAGAATAGACTGGCAGCTACAAAATGAGACCAAAATTTTGACAATCGGATAGAAATTGTAGGCACAGTGAACGGTCAAAGCTAGAGATGTACCAAGCCTTTAAATTTAACCGTAGAAACACCAAACTCGCACGTTTAAGGGGAGAAAAAGCCATTTAAAGTTTTGGTGTTTTTTTTCCTATTTCAACTTTCATAAAAAATAGTGTATTTGCTAATAATATTACAAATTTGTACTTATCGTAAAGAATAGACTGGCAGCTACAAAATGAGACCAAAATTTAAACAATCGGATAGACATTGTTGGCACACTGAACGGTCAAAGCTAGAGATGTACCAAGCCTCTATAATCAGTCGTAAAAATGCCGAAATCGCACGTTTAAGGGGAAAAAGCCATTTAAAATTTTGGTGTTTTTTTTCCTATTTCAACCTTCATTAAAAAGTAGTGTATGTGCAAATAATATTATAAATTTATATTTGTCGTAAAGAATGTTTTAGCAGCTACAAAATGAGACCAAAATATTTACAATCAGATAGAAATTGTGGGCACAGTGAACGGTCAAAGCTAGAGATCTACCAAGCCTTTAAGTTAAACCGTAAAAACGCCACATTTGTACGTTTAAAAGGAGAAAAAGCCATTTAAAGTTTTGGTGTTTTTTTCCTATTTCAACCTTCATAAAAAATAGTGTATGTGCAAATAATATTACAAATTTGTACCTGTTGTAAAGAATAGACTGGCAGCTATAAAATGAAACCAAAATTTTGACAATCGGATAGGAATCGTAGGCAGAGTGAAAGGTCAAAGCTAGAGATGTACCAAGCCTTTAAATTAAACCGTAAAAACGCCAAATTCGCACGTTTAAGGGGAGAAAAAGCCATTTAAATTTTTGTTGTTTTTTTCCTATTTCAACCTTCATTAAAAAGTAGTGTATGTGCAAATAATATAACAAATTTGTACTTGTCGTAAAGAATAGACTGGCAGCTACAAAATGAGACCAAAATTTTGACAATCGGATAGAAATTGTGGGCACAGTGAACGGTCAAAGCTAGAGATGTACCAAGCCTTTAAATTAAACCGTCAAAACGCCAAAATCACACGATTAAGGAGAGAAAAAGCCATTTAAAGTTTTGGTGTTTTTTTTCCTATTTCAACCTTCATAAAAAAAAATGTATCTGCAAATAATATTACAAATTTGTACTTGTCGTAAAGAATAGACTGGCAGCTACAAAATGAGACCACAATTTTGACAATCGGATAGAAATTGTCGACACAGTGAACGGTCAAAGCGAGAGATGTACCAAGCCTTTAAATTAAACTCTAAAAACGCCTAATTCGCACGTTTAAGGGGAGAAAAAGTCATTTAAAGTTTTGGTGTTTTTTTTCCTATTTCAACCTTCAGAAAAAATAGTGTATGTGCAAATAATATTACAAATTTGTACTTGTCGTAAAGAATAGACTGGCAGCTACAAAATGAGACCAAAATTTTGACAATCGGATAGAAATTGTGGGCACAGTGAACGGCCAAAGCTAGAGATGTACCAAGCCTTTAAATTAAACCGTAAAAACGCCAAATTCGCACGTTTAAGGGGAGAAAAAGCCATTTAAAGTTTTGGTGTTATTTTTCCTATTTCAACCTTCATAAAAAATAGTGTGTGTGCAAATAATATTACAAACTTGTACTTGTAGTAAAGAATAGACTGGCAGCTACAAAATGAGACCAAAATTTTGACAATCGGATAGAAATTGTAAGCACAGTGAACGGTCGAAGCTAGAAATGTACAACGCCTTTAAATTAAACCGTAAAAACGCCAAATTCGCACGTTCAAGGTGAGAAAAAGCCATTTCAAGTTTTGGTGTTTTTTCTCCTATTTCAACCTTCATAAAAAATAGTGTATGTGCTAACAATATTACAAATTTGTACTTATCATAAAGAATAGACTGGCAGCTACAAAATGAGTTCAAAATTTAGACAATCGGATAGAAATTGTAGGCACAGTGAACGGTCAAAGCTAGAGATGTACCAAGCCTCTAAAATAAATCGTAAAAATGCCGAAATCGCACGTTTAAGGGGAAAAAGCCATTTAAAGTTTTGGTGTTTTTTTTCCTATTTCAACCTTCATTAAAAAGTAATGTATGTGCAAATAAAATTACAAATTTGTACTTGTCGTAAAGAATAGACTGGCAGCTACAAAATGAGACCAAATTATGACAATCGGATGGAAATTGTAGGCACAGTGAACGGTCAAAGCTAGGGATGTACCAAGCCTTTAAATTAAACCGTAAAAACGCCAAATTTGCACGCTTAAGGGGGGAAGAAGCCATTTAAAGTTTTGGTGTTTTTTTTCCTATTTCAACCTTCATAAAAAAAAAGTGTATGTGCAAACAATATTACAAATTTGTACTTGTCGTTAAGAAAACTCTAGCAGCTGCAAAATGCGACCAAAATTTTGACAATTGGATAGAAATTGTAGGCACAGTGAACGGTCAAAGCTAGAGATGTACCAAGCCTTTAAATTAAACCGTAAAAACGCCAAATTCGCACGTTTAAGGGGGGAAAAAGCCATTTAAAGTTTTGGTGTTTTTTTTCCTATTTCAACCTTCATTTAAAAAAAGGGTATGTGCAAATAATATTACAAATTTGTACTTGTCGTTAAGAATAGTCTAGGAGCTGCAAAATGCGACAAAAATTTTGACAATTGGATAGAAATTGTAAGCAAAGTGAACGGTCAAAGCTAGAGATGTACCAAGCCTTAAAATTAAACCGTAATACGCCAAATTCGCACGTTTAAGGGGAGAAAAAGCAATTTAAAGTTTGGTGTTTTTTTTCCTATTTCAACCTTCCTAAAAAATAGTTTATGTGCAAATAATATTACAAATTTGTACTTGTCGTAAAGAATAGACTGGCAGCTACAAAATGAGACCAAAATTTTGACAATCGGATAGAAATTGTGGGCACAGTGAACGGTCAAAGCTAGAAATGTACCAAGCCTTTAAATTAAACCGTAAAAACGCCAAATTCGCACGATTAAGGGGAGAAAAAGCCATTTAAAGTTTTGGTGTCTTTTTTCCTATTTCAACCTTCATAAAAAATAGTGTATCTGCAAATAATATTACAAATTTGTACTTGTCGTAAAGAATAGACTGGCAGCTACAAAATAAGACCAAAATTTTGACAATCGGATAGAAATTGTAGGCACAGTGAACGGTCAAAGCTAGAGATGTACCAAGCTTTTAAATTAAACCGTAAAAACGCCAAATTCGCACGTTTAAGGGGAGAAAAAGCCATTTAAAGTTTTGGTGTTTTTTTTCCTATTTCAACCTCCATAAAAAAAAATGTATGTGCAAATAATATAACAAATTTGTACTTGTCGTAAAGAATAGACTGGGAGCTATAAAATGAGACCAAAATTTTGACAATCGGATAGAAATTGTAGGCACAGTGAACGGTCAAAGCTAGAGATGTACCAAGCCTTTAAATTAAACCGTAAAAACGCCAAATTCGCACGTTTAAGGGGAGAAAAAGCCATTTAAAGTTTTGGTGTTTTTTTTCCGATTTCAACCTTCACAAAAAAACAGTGTATGTGCAAATAATATTACAAATTTGTACTTGTCGTGAAGAATAGACTGGCAGCTACAAAATGAGACCAAAATTTTGACAATCGGATAGAAATTGTGGGCACAGTGAACGGTCAAAGCTAGAGATCTACCAAGCCTTTACATTAAATCGGAAAATTCCGAATTCGCACGTTTAGAAGGAGAAAAAGCCGTTTAAATTTTTGGTGTTTTTTTTTCTATTTCAACCTTCATAAAAACTAGTGTATATGCAAATAATATTACAAATTTGTACTTGTCGTAAAGAATAGACTGGCAGCTACAAAATGAGACCAAAATTTTGACAATCGGATAGAAATTGTAGGCACGGTGAACGGTCAAAGCTAGAGATGTACCAAGCCTTTAAATTAAACCGTAAAAACGCCAAATTCGCACGTTTAAGGGGAGAAAAAGCCATTTAAAGTTTTGGTGTTTTTTTTCCGATTTCAACCTTCACAAAAAAACAGTGTATGTGCAAATAATATTACAAATTTGTACTTGTCGTGAAGAATAGACTGGCAGCTACAAAATGAGACCAAAATTTTGACAATCGGATAGAAATTGTGGGCACAGTGAACGGTCAAAGCTAGAAATGTACCAAGCCTTTAAATTAAACCGTAAAAACGCCAAATTCGCACGATTAAGGGGAGAAAAAGCCATTTAAAGTTTTGGTGTCTTTTTTCCTATTTCAACCTTCATAAAAAATAGTGTATCTGCAAATAATATTACAAATTTGTACTTGTCGTAAAGAATAGACTGGCAGCTACAAAATAAGACCAAAATTTTGACAATCGGATAGAAATTGTAGGCACAGTGAACGGTCAAAGCTAGAGATGTACCAAGCTTTTAAATTAAACCGTAAAAACGCCAAATTCGCACGTTTAAGGGGAGAAAAAGCCATTTAAAGTTTTGGTGTTTTTTTTCCTATTTCAACCTCCATAAAAAAAAATGTATGTGCAAATAATATTACAAATTTGTTTTTGTCGTAAAGAATAGACTGGCAGCTATAAAATGAGACCAAAATTTTGACAATCGGATAGAAATTGTAGGCACAGTGAACGGTCAAAGCTAGAGATGTACCAGCCCTTTAAATTAAACTCTAAAAACGCCGAATTCGCACGTTTAAGGGGAGAAAAAGCCATTTAAAGTTTTGGTTTTTTTTTCCTATTTCAATCTTCATAAAAAATAGTGTATGTGCAAAAAATATTACAAATTTGTACTTGTCGTAAAGAATAGACTGGCAGCTACAAAATGAGACCAAAATTTTGACAATCGGATAGAAATTGTAGGCACAGTGAACGGTCAAAGCTAGAGATGTACCAAGCCTCTAAATTAAACCGTAAAAACGCCAAATTCGCACGTTTAAGGGGAGAGAAAGCCATTTAAAGTTTTGTTGTTTTTTTTCCTATTTCAACCTTCATGAAAAATAGTTTATGTACAAATAATATTACGAATTTGTACTTGTCGTAAAGAATAGACTGGCAGCTACAAAATGGGACCAAAATTTTGACAATCGGATAGAAATTGTAGGCACAGTGAACGGTCAAAGCTAGAGATGTACCAAGCCTTTAAATTAAACCTTAAAAGCGCCAAATTCGCACGCTTAAGTGGAGGAAAAGCCATTTAAAGTTTTGGTGTTTTTTTTCCTATTTCAACCTTCATAAAAAATAGTCTATGTGCAAATAATATTACAAATTTGTACTTGTCCTTAGGAATAGACTAGCAGCTACGAAATGAGACCAAAATTTAGACAATCGGATAGAAATTGTAGGCACAGTGAACGGTCAAAGCTAGAGATGTACCAAGCCTTTAAATTAAACTGTAAAAACGCCAAATTCGCACGTTTAAGGGGAGAGAAAGCCATTTAAAGTTTTGGTGTTTTTTTTCCTATTTCAACCTTCATGAAAAATAGTTTATGTACAAATAATATGACAAATTTGAATTTGTCGTAAAGAATAGACTAGCAGCTACAAAATGAGACCAAAATTTTGACAATCGGATAGAAATTGAAGGCACAGTGAACGATCAAAGCTAGAGATGAACCAAGCCTTTAAATTAAACAGTTAAAAACGCCAAATTGGCACGTTTAATGGAAGAGAAAGCCATTTAAAGTTTTGTGGTTTTTTTCCCGATTTCAACCTTCATAAAAAATAGTTTATGTGCAAGTAATATAACAAATTTGTACTTGTCGTAAAGAATAGACTGGCAGCTACAAAATGAGACCCAAATTTTGACAATCGGATAGAAATTGTAGGCACAGTGAACGGTCAAAGCTAGAGGTGTACCAAGCCTTTAAATTAAACCGTAAAAACGCCAAATTCGCACGTTTAAGGGGAGAAAAAGCCATTTAAAGTTTTGGTGTTTTTTTTCCTATTTCAACCTTCATAAAAAAAAATGTATGTGCAAATAGTATTACAAATTTGTACTTGTCGTTAAGAATAGACTAGCAGCTAAAAAATGAGACCAAAATTTAGACAATCGGATAGAAATTGTAGGCACAGTGAACGGTCAAAGCTAGAGATGTACCAAGCCTTTAAATTAAACCGTAAAAACGCCAAATTCGCACGTTTAAGGGGAGAAAAAGCCATTTAAAGTTTTGGTGTTTTTTTCCCTATTTCAACCTTCATAACAAATAGTTGATGTGCAAATAATATTACAAATTTCTACTTGTCGTAAAGAATAGACTGGCAGCTACAAAATGAGACCAAAATTTTGACAATCGGATAGAAATTGTGGGCACAGTGAACGGTCAAAGCGAGAGATGTACCAAGCCTTTAAACTAAACCGTTAAAACGCCAAATTCGCACGTTTAAGGGGTGAGAAGGCCATTCAAAGTTTTGGTGTTTTTTTCCTATTTCAACCTTCATAAAAAATTTTGTATGTGCAAATAATATGACAAATTTGTACCTCTCGTAAAGAATAGACTGGCAGCTACAAAATGGGACCAAAATTTTGACAATTGGATAGAAATTGTAGGCACAGTGAACGGTCAAAGCTAGAGATGTACCAAGCCTTTAAATTAAACCGTAAAAACGCCAAATTCGCACGTTTAAGGGGAGAAAAAGCCATTTAAAGTTTTGGTGTTTTTTTTCCTATTTCAACCTTCATAAAAAATAGTGTATGTGCAAATAATATTACAAATTTGTACTTGTCGTTAAGAATAGACTAGCAGATACAAAATGAGACCAAAATTTCGACAATCGGATAGAAATTGTAGGCACAGTGAACGGTCAAAGCTAGAGATGTACCAAGCCTTTAAATTAAACCGTAAGAATGCCAAATTCGCACGTTTAAGGGGAGAAAAAGCCATTTAAAGTTTTGGTGTTTTTTTTCCTATTTCAACCTTCATAAAAATGAGTTTATGTGCAAACAATATTACAAATTTGTACTTGTCGTAAAGAACAGACTGGCAGCTACAAAATGAGACCAAAATTTTGACAATCGGATAGAAATTGTGGGCACAGTGAACGGTCAAAGCTAGAGATGTACCAAGCCTTTAAATTAAACCGTAAAAACGCCAAATTCGGACGTTTATGGGGAGAGAAGGCCATTTAAAGTTTTGGTGTTTTTTTCCTATTTCAACCTTCATAAAAAATTTCGATGTGCAAATAATATGACAAATTTGTACCTCTCGTAAAGAATAGACTGGGAGCTACAAAATAGGGCCAACATTTTGACAATCGGATAGAAATTGTACGCACAGTGAACGGTCAAAGCTAGAGATGTACCAAGCCTTTAAATTAAACCGTAAAAACGCCAAATTCGCACGTTTAAGGGGAGAGAAAGCCATTTAAAGTTTTTGTGTTTTTTTTCCTATTTCAACCTTCATAAAAAATAGTGTATGTGCAAATAATATTACAAACTTGTGCTTGTCGTAAAGAATAGACTGGCAGCTACAAAATGACACCAAAATTTAGACAATCGGATAGAAATTGTAGGCACAGTGAACGTTCAAAGCTAGAGATGTACCAAGCCTTTAAATTAAACCGTAAAAACACCGAATTCGCACGTTTAAGGGGAGAAAAAGCCATTTAAAGTTTCGGTGTTTTTTTTTCTATTTCAACCTTCATAAAAAAGTGTATGTGCAAATAATATTACAAATTTGAACTTGTCGTAAAGAATAGACTGGCAGCTAAAAATGAGACCGAAATTTTGACAATTGGATAGAAACTGAAGGCACAGTGAACGATCAAAGCTAGCGATGTACCAAGCCTTTAAATTAAACCGTAAAAACGCCAAATTCGCACGTTTAATGGAAGAGAAAGCCATTTAAAGTTTTGTGGTTTTTTCCCGATTTCAACCTTCATAAAAAATAGTTTATATGCAAGTAATATAACAAATTTGAATTTGTCGTAAAGAATAGACTGGCAGCTACAAAATGAGACCCAAATATTGACAATCGGATAGAAATTGTAGGCACAGTGAACGGTCAAAGCTAGAGATGTACCAAGCCTTTAAATTAAACCGTAAAAATGCCAAATTCGCACGTTTAAGGGGAGAAAAAGCCATTTAAAGTTTTGGTGTTTTTTTTCCTATTTCAACCTTCATAAAAAAAATGTATGTGCAAATAATATTACAAATTTGTATTTGTCGTTAAGAATAGACTAGCAGCTAAAAAATGAGACCAAAGTTTAGACAATCGGATAGAAATTGTAGGCACAGTGAACGGTCAAAGCTAGAGATGTACCAAGCCTTTAAATTAAACCGTAAAAATGCCAAATTCGCATGTGTAAAGGGAGAAAAAGCCATTTAAAGTTTTGGTGTTTTTTTTAACTATTTCAACCTTCATTAAAAATAGTTTATGTGCAAACAATATTACAAATTTGTACTTGTCGTAAAGAACAGGCTGGCAGCTATAAAATGAGACCAAAATTTTGACAATCGGATAGAAATTGTGGGCACAGTGAACGGTCAAAGCTAGAGATGTACCAAGCCTTTAACTTAATCCGTAAAAACGCCAAATTCGCACGTTTATGGGGAGAGAAGGCAATTTAAAGTTTTGGTGTTTTTTTCCTATTTCAACCTTCATATAAAATTTTGTTTGTGCAAATAATATGACAAATTTGTACCTCTCGTAAAGAATAGACTGGGAGCTACAAAATAGGGCCAAAATTTTGACAATCGGATAGAAATTGTACGCACAGTGAACGGTCAAAGCTAGAGATGTACCAAGCCTTTAAATTGAACCGTAAAAACGCCCAATTCGCATGTGTAGTGGGAGAGAAAGCCATTTAAAGTTTTGGTGTTTTTTTTCCTATTTCAACCTTCATAAAAAAAAATGTATGTGCAAATAGTATTACAAATTTGTACTTGTCGTTAAGAATAGACTAGCAGCTAAAAAATGAGACCAAAATTTAGACAATCGGATAGAAATTGTAGGCACAGTGAACGGTCAAAGCTAGAGATGTACCAAGCCTTTAAATTAAACCGTAAAAACGCCAAATTCGCACGTTTAAGGGGAGAAAAAGCCATTTAAAGTTTTGGTGTTTTTTTCCCTATTTCAACCTTCATAACAAATAGTTGATGTGCAAATAATATTACAAATTTCTACTTGTCGTAAAGAATAGACTGGCAGCTACAAAATGAGACCAAAATTTTGACAATCGGATAGAAATTGTGGGCACAGTGAACGGTCAAAGCGAGAGATGTACCAAGCCTTTAAACTAAACCGTTAAAACGCCAAATTCGCACGTTTAAGGGGTGAGAAGGCCATTCAAAGTTTTGGTGTTTTTTTCCTATTTCAACCTTCATAAAAAATTTTGTATGTGCAAATAATATGACAAATTTGTACCTCTCGTAAAGAATAGACTGGCAGCTACAAAATGGGACCAAAATTTTGACAATTGGATAGAAATTGTAGGCACAGTGAACGGTCAAAGCTAGAGATGTACCAAGCCTTTAAATTAAACCGTAAAAACGCCAAATTCGCACGTTTAAGGGGAGAAAAAGCCATTTAAAGTTTTGGTGTTTTTTTTCCTATTTCAACCTTCATAAAAAATAGTGTATGTGCAAATAATATTACAAATTTGTACTTGTCGTTAAGAATAGACTAGCAGATACAAAATGAGACCAAAATTTCGACAATCGGATAGAAATTGTAGGCACAGTGAACGGTCAAAGCTAGAGATGTACCAAGCCTTTAAATTAAACCGTAAGAATGCCAAATTCGCACGTTTAAGGGGAGAAAAAGCCATTTAAAGTTTTGGTGTTTTTTTTCCTATTTCAACCTTCATAAAAAATAGTTTATGTGCAAACAATATTACAAATTTGTACTTGTCGTAAAGAACAGACTGGCAGCTACAAAATGAGACCAAAATTTTGACAATCGGATAGAAATTGTGGGCACAGTGAACGGTCAAAGCTAGAGATGTACCAAGCCTTTAAATTAAACCGTAAAAACGCCAAATTCGCACGTTTATGGGGAGAGAAGGCCATTTAAAGTTTTGGTGTTTTTTTCCTATTTCAACCTTCATAAAAAATTTCGATGTGCAAATAATATGACAAATTTGTACCTCTCGTAAAGAATAGACTGGGAGCTACAAAATAGGGCCAAAATTTTGACAATCAGATAGAAATTGTACGCACAGTGAACGGTCAAAGCTAGAGATGTACCAAGCCTTTAAATTAAACCGTAAAAACGCCAAATTCGCACGTTTAAGGGGAGAGAAAGCCATTTAAAGTTTTTGTGTTTTTTTTCCTATTTCAACCTTCATAAAAAATAGTGTATGTGCAAATAATATTACAAACTTGTGCTTGTCGTAAAGAATAGACTGGCAGCTACAAAATGACACCAAAATTTAGACAATCGGATAGAAATTGTAGGCACAGTGAACGTTCAAAGCTAGAGATGTACCAAGCCTTTAAATTAAACCGTAAAAAATCCCATTTTCGCACGTTTAAGGGGAGAAAAAGCCATTTAAAGTTTCGGTGTTTTTTTTTCTATTTCAACCTTCATAAAAAAAGTGTATGTGCAAATAATATTACAAATTTGAACTTGTCGTAAAGAATAGACTGGCAGCTAAAAATGAGACCGAAATTTTGACAATTGGATAGAAACTGAAGGCACAGTGAACGATCAAAGCTAGCGATGTACCAAGCCTTTAAATTAAACCGTAAAAACGCCAAATTCGCACGTTTAATGGAAGAGAAAGCCATTTAAAGTTTTGTGGTTTTTTCCCGATTTCAACCTTCATAAAAAATAGTTTATATGCAAGTAATATAACAAATTTGAATTTGTCGTAAAGAATAGACTGGCAGCTACAAAATGAGACCCAAATATTGACAATCGGATAGAAATTGTAGGCACAGTGAACGGTCAAAGCTAGAGATGTACCAAGCCTTTAAATTAAACCGTAAAAATGCCAAATTCGCACGTTTAAGGGGAGAAAAAGCCATTTAAAGTTTTGGTGTTTTTTTTCCTATTTCAACCTTCATAAAAAAAATGTATGTGCAAATAATATTACAAATTTGTATTTGTCGTTAAGAATAGACTAGCAGCTAAAAAATGAGACCAAAATTTAGACAATCGGATAGAAATTGTAGACACAGTGAACGGTCAAAGCTAGAGATGTACCAAGCCTTTAAATTAAACCGTAAAAACGCCAAATTCGCACGTTTAAGGGGCGAAAAAGCCATTTAAAGTTTTGGTGTTTTTTTTCCTATTTCAACCTTCATAGCAAATAGTTTATGAGCAAATAATATTACAAATTTGTACTTGTCGTAAAGAATAGACTGGCAGCTACAAAATGAGACCAAAATTTTGACAATCGGATAGAAATTGTGGGCACAGTGAACGGTCAAAGCTAGAGATGTACCAAGCCTTTAAATTAAACCGTTAAAACGCCAAATTCGCACGTTTAAGGGGAGAGAAGGCCATTTAAAGTTTTGGTTTTTTTTTCCTATTTCAACCTTCATAAAAAATTTTATATGTGCAATTAATATGACAAATTTGTACTTCTCGTAAAGAATAGACTGGCAGCTACAAAATGGGACCAAAATTTTGACAATCGGATTGAAATTGTAGGCACAGTGAACGGTCAAAGCTAGAGATGTACCAAGCCTTTAAATTAAACCGTAAAAACGCCAAATTCGCACGTTAAAGGGGAGAAAAAGCCATTTAAAGTTTTGGTGTTTTTTTTCCTATTTCAACCTTCATAAAAAATAGTGTATGTGCAAATATTATTACAAATTTGTACTTGTCGTTAAGAATGGACTGGCAGATACAAAATGAGACCAAAGTTTAGACAATCGGATAGAAATTGTAGGCACAGTGAACGGTCAAAGCTAGAGATGTACCAAGCCTTTAAATTAAACCGTAAAAATGCCAAATTCGCATGTGTAAAGGGAGAAAAAGCCATTTAAAGTTTTGGTGTTTTTTTTTAACTATTTCAACCTTCATTAAAAATAGTTTATGTGCAAACAATATTACAAATTTGTACTTGTCGTAAAGAACAGGCTGGCAGCTATAAAATGAGACCAAAATTTTGACAATCGGATAGAAATTGTGGGCACAGTGAACGGTCAAAGCTAGAGATGTACCAAGCCTTTAACTTAATCCGTAAAAACGCCAAATTCGCACGTTTATGGGGAGAGAAGGCAATTTAAAGTTTTGGTGTTTTTTTCCTATTTCAACCTTCATATAAAATTTTGTTTGTGCAAATAATATGACAAATTTGTACCTCTCGTAAAGAATAGACTGGGAGCTACAAAATAGGGCCAAAATTTTGACAATCGGATAGAAATTGTACGCACAGTGAACGGTCAAAGCTAGAGATGTACCAAGCCTTTAAATTGAACCGTAAAAACGCCCAATTCGCATGTGTAGTGGGAGAGAAAGCCATTTAAAGTTTTGGTGTTTTTTTCCTACTTCAACCTTCATAAAAAATAGTATGTGTGCAAATAATATTACAAATTTGTATTTGTCGTTAAGAAAAGACTAGCAGCTACAAAATGAGACCAAAATTTTGACAATCGGATAGAAATTGCAGGCACAGTGAACGGTCAAAGCTAGAGATGTACCAAGCATTTAAATTAAACCGTAAAAACGCCAAATTTGCACGTTTAAGGGGAGAAAAAGCCATTTAAAGTTTTGGTGTTTTTTTCCTATTTCAACCTTCATAAAAAATAGTTTGTGTGCAAATAATATTACAAATTTGTACTTGTCGTAAATAATAGACTGGCAGCTACAAAATGAGACCAAAATTTTGACAATCGGATAGAAATTGTAGGCACATGGAACGGTCAAAGCTAGAGATATACCAAGCCTTTAAATTAAACCGTAAAAACGCCAAATTCGCACGTTTCAGGGGAGAAAAAGCCATTTAAAGTTTTGGTGTTTTTTTTCCTATTTCAACCTTCATAAAAAATAGTGTTTGTGCAAATAATATTACAAATTTGTACTTGTCGTAAAGAATAGACTGGCAACTACAAAAAAAGACCAAAATTTTGACAATCGGATAGAAATTGTAGGCACAGTGAACGGTCAAAGCTAGAGATGTACCAGGCCCTTAAATTAAACCGTAAAAACGCCAAATTCGCACGTTTAAGGGAAGAAAAAGCCATTTAAACTTTTGGTGTTATTTTTCCTATTTCAACCTTCATAAAAAATAGTGTATGTGCAAATAATATTACAAATTTGTACTTGTCGTAAAGAATAGACTGGCAGCTACAAAATGAGACCAAAATTTTGACAATCGGATAGAAATTGTAGGCACAGTGAACGGTCAAAGCTAGAGATGTACCAAGCCTCTAAATTAAATCCTTAAAAACGCCGAAATCGCATGTTTAAGGGGAAAAAGGCATCTAAAGTTTTGGTGTTTTTTTTCCTATTTCAACCTTCATTAAAAAGTAGTGTATGTACAAATAATATTACAAATTTATACTTGTCGTAAAGAATGGACTAGCAGCTACAAAATGAGACCAAAATTTTGACAATCGGATAGAAATTGTAGGCACAGTGAACGGTCAAAGCTAGAGATGTACCAAGCCTTTAAATTTAACCGTAAAAACGCCAAATTCGCACGTTTAAGGGGAGAAAAAGCCATATAAAGTTTTGGTGTTGTTTTTTCCTATTTCAACCTTCATAGAAAATAGTGTATGTGCAAATAAAATTACAAATTTGTACTTGTCGTTAAGAATAGACTAGCAGCCACAAAATGAGACCAAAATTTTGACAATTGGATAGAAATTGCTGGCACAGTGAACGGTCAAAGCTAGAGATGTACCAAGCCTTTAAATTAAACCGTAAAAACGCCACATTCGCACGTTTAAGGGGGGAAGAAGCCATTTAAAGTTTTGGTGTTTTTTTCTATTTCAACCTTCATAAAAAATAGTGTATGTGCAAATAATATTACAAATTTGTACTTGTCGTAAAGAATAGACTGGCAGCTACAAAATGAGACCAAAATTTTGACAATCGGATAGAAATTGTGGGCACAGTGGACGGTCAAAGCTAGAGATGTACCAAGCTTTTAAATTAAACCGTAAAAACGCCAAATTCGCACGTTTAAAAGGAGAAAAAGCCATTTAAAGTTTTGATGTTATTTTTCCTATTACAACCTTCATAAAAAAAAGTGTATATGCAAATAATATTACAAATTTGTACTTGTCGTAAAGACTAGACTGGCAGCTACAAAATGAGACCAAAATTTTGACAATCGGATAGAAATTGTAGGCACAGTGAACGGTCAAAGCTAGAGATGTACCAAACCTTTAAATTCAATCGTAAAAACGCCAAATTTGCACGTTTAAGGGGAGAAAAAGCCATTTAAAGTTTTCATGTTTTTTTTCCTATTTCAACCTTCATAAAAAATAGTGCATGTGCTAATAATATTACAAATTTGTACTTATCGTAAAGAATGGACTGGCAGCTACAAAATGAGACCAAAATTTAGACAATCGGATAGAAATTGTAGGCACAGTGAACGGTCAAAGCTAGAGATGTACCAAGCCTCTATATTAAATCGTAAAAACGCCGAAATCGCACGTTTAAGGGGAAAAAGCCATTTAAAGTTTTGGTGTTTTTTTTTCCTACTTCAACCTTCATTAAAACGTAGTGTATGTGCAAATAATATTATAAATTTATATTTGTCGTAAAGAATAATATAGCAGCTACAAAATGAGACCAAAATTTTGACGATCAGATAGAAATTGTAGGCACAGTGAACGGTCAAAGCTAGAGATCTACCAAGCCTCTAAATTAAATCGCAAAAACGCCGAAATCGCACGTTTTAGGGGAGAAAAAGCCATTTAAAGTTTTGGTGTTTTTTTTCCTATTTCAACCTTCATTAAAAAGTAGTGTATGTGCAAATAATATTACAAATTTGTACTTGTCGTAAAGAATAGACTGGCAGCTACAAAATGAGACCAAAATTTTGACAATCGGATAGAAATTGTGGACACGCTGAACGGTCAAAGCGAGAGATCTACCAAGCCTTAAAATCAAATCGTAAAAACCCCAAATTTGCACGTTTAAGGGGAGAAGAAGCCATTTAAAGTTTTGGTGTTTTTTCTCCTATTTCAACCTTCATAAAAAATAGTGTATTTGTAAATAATATTACAAATTTGTACTTGTCGTAAAGAATAGACTGGCAGCTACAAAATGAGACCAAAGTTTTGACAATCGGATGGAAATAGTGGACACAGTGAACGGTCAAAGCGAGAGATCTACCAAGCCTTAAAATTAAATCGTAAAAACGCCGAATTCGCACGTTTAAGGGGAGAAAAAGCCATTTAAAGTTTTGGTGTTTTTTCTCCTATTTCAACCTTCATAAAAAATAGTGTATTTGTAAATAATATTACAAATTTGTACTTGTCGTAAAGAATAGACTGGCAGCTACAAAATGAGACCAACATTTTGACAATCGGATAGAAATTGTGGACACAGTGAACGGTCAAAGCGAGAGATCTACCAAGCCTTAAAATTAAATCGTAAAAATGCCGAATTCGCACGTTTAAGGGGAGAAAAAGCCATTTAAAGTTTTGGTGTTTTTTCTCCTATTTCAACCTTCATAAAAAATAGTGTATTTGTAAATAATATTACAAATTTGTACTTGTCGTAAAGAATAGACTGGCAGCTACAAAATGAGACCACAATTTTGACAATAAGATAGAAATTAAGGACACAGTGAACAGTCAAAGCGAGAGATCTACCAAGCCTTAAAATTAAATCGTAAAAACGCCGAATTCGCACGTTTAATGGGAGAAAAAGCCATTTAAAGTTTTGGTGTTTTTTTTCCTATTTCAGCCTTCATAAAAAATAGTGTATTTGTAAATAATATTACAAATTTGTACTTGTCGTAAAGAATAGACTGGCAGCTACAAAATGAGACCAAAATTTTGACAATCGGATAGAAATTGTGGACACTGTGAACGGTCAAAGCGAGAGATCTACCAAGCCTCAAAATTAAATCGTAAAAACGCCGAATTCGCACGTTTAAGGGGAGAAAAAGCCATTTAAATTTTTGGTGTTTTTTCTCCTACTTCAACCTTCATAAAAAATAGTGTATTTGTAAATAATATTACAAATTTGTAGTTGTCGTAAAGAATAGACTAGCAGCTACAAAATGAGACCAAAATTTTGAGAATCGGATAGAAATTGTGGATACAGTGAACAGTCAAAGCGAGAGATCTACCAAGCCTTAAAATTAAATCGTAAAAACGCCGAATTCGCACGTTTAAGGGGAGAAAAAGCCATTTAAAGTTTTGGTGTTTTTTTTCCTATTTCAGCCTTCATAAAAAATAGTGTATTTGTAAATAATTTTACAAATTTGTACTTGTCGTAAAGAATAGACTGGCAGCTACGAAATGAGACCAAAATTTTGAGAATCGGATAGAAATTGTACGCACAGTGAACGGTCAAAGCGAGAGATCTACCAAGCCTTAAAATTAAATCGTAAAAACGCCGAATTCGCACGTTTAAGGGGAGAAAAAGCCATTTAAAGTTTTGGTGTTTTTTCTCCTATTTCAACCTGCATAAAAAATAGTGCATTTGTAAATAATATTACAAATTTGTACTTGTCGTAAAGAATAGACTGGCAGCTACAAAATGAGACCAAAATTTTGAGAATCGGATAGAAATTGTGGACACAGTGAACAGTCAAAGCGAGAGATCTACCAAGCCTTTAAATTAAATCGTAAAAACGCCGAATTCGCACCTTTAAGGGGAGAAAAAGCCATTTAAAGTTTTGGTGTTTTTTCTCCTATTTCAACCTGCATAAAAAATAGTATATTTGTAAATAATATTACAAATTTGTATTTGTCGTAAAGAATAGACTGGCAGCTACAAAATGAGGCCAAAATTTTGACAATCGGATAGAAATTGTGGACACAGTGAACGGTCAAAGCGAGAGATCTACCAAGCCTTAAAATTAAATCGTAAAAACGCCGAAATCGCACGCTTAAGGGGAGAAAAAGCCATTTAAAGTTTTGGTGTTTTTTCTCCTATTTCAACCTGCATAAAAAATAGTGTATTTGTAAATAATATTACAAATTTGTACTTGTCGTAAAGAATAGACTGACAGCTACAAAATGAGACCAAAATTTTGACAATCGGATAGAAATTGTAGACACAGTGAACGGTCAAAGCGAGAAATCTACCAAGCCTTAAAATTAAATCGTAAAAACCCCGAATTCGCACGTTTAAGGGGAGAAAAAGCCATTTAAAGTTTTGGTGTTTTTTCTCCTATTTCAACCTTCATAAAAAATAGTGTATTTGTAAATAATATTACAAATTTGTACTTGTCGTAAAGAATAGACTGGCAGCTACAAAATGAGACCAAAATTTTGAGAATCGGATAGAAATTGTGGACACAGTGAACAGTCAAAGCGAGAGATCTACCAAGCCTTTAAATTAAATCGTAAAAACGCCGAATTCGCACCTTTAAGGGGAGAAAAAGCCATTTAAAGTTTTGGTGTTTTTTCTCCTATTTCAACCTGCATAAAAAATAGTGTATTTGTAAATAATATTACAAATTTGTACTTGTCGTAAAGAATAGACTGGCAGCTACAAAATGAGGCCAAAATTTTGACAATCGGATAGAAATTGTGGACACAGTGAACGGTCAAAGCGAGAGATCTACCAAGCCTTAAAATTAAATCGTAAAAACGCCGAAATCGCACGCTTAAGGGGAGAAAAAGCCATTTAAAGTTTTGGTGTTTTTTCTCCTATTTCAACCTTCATAAAAAATAGTGTATTTGTAAAAAATATTACAAATTTGTACTTGTCGTAAAGAATAGACTGGCAGCTACAAAATGAGACCAAAATTTTGACGATCGGATAGAAATTGTGGACACAGTGAACGGTCAAAGCGAGAGATCTACCAAGCCTTAAAATTAAATCGTAAAAACGCCGAATTCGCACGTTTAAGGGGAGAAAAAGCCATTTAAAGTTTTGGTGTTTTTTTTCCTATTTCAGCCTTCATAAAAAATAGTGTATTTGTAAATAATATTACAAATTTGTACTTGTCGTAAAAAATAGACTGGCAGCTACAAAATGAGACCAACATTTTGACAATCGGATAGAAATTGTGGACACAGTGAACAGTCAAAGCGAGAGATCTACCAAGCCTTAAAATTAAATCGTAAAAACGCCGAATTCGCACGTTTAAGGGGAGAAAAAGCCATTTAAAGTTTTGGTGTTTTTTTTCCCTATTTCAGCCTTCATAAAAAATAGTGTATTTGTAAATAATATTACAAATTTGTACTTGTCGTAAAGAATAGACTGGCAGCTACAAAATGAGACCAAAATTTTGAGAATCGGATAGAAATTGTGGACACAGTGAACAGTCAAGGCGAGAGATCTACCAAGCCTTAAAATTAAATCCTAAAAACGCCGAATTCGCACGTTTAAGGGAAAAAAAAGCCATATAAAGTTTTGGTGTTTTTTTTCCTATTTCAGCCTTAATAAAAAATAGTGTATTTGTAAATAATATTACAAATTTGTACTTGTCGTAAAGAATAGACTGGCAGCTACAAAATGCGACCAAAATTTTGAGAATCGGCTAGAAATTGTGGACACAGTGAACAGCCAAAGCGAGAGATCTACCAAGCCTTAAAATTAAATCGTAAAAACGCCGAATTCGCACGTTTAATGGGAGAAAAAGCCATTTAAAGTTTTGGTGTTTTTTTTCCTATTTCAGCCTTCATAAGAAATAGTGTATTTGTAAATAATATTACAAATTTGTACTTGTTGTAAAGAATAGAGTGGCAGCTACAAAATGAGACCAAAATTTTACAATCGGATAGAAATTGTGGACACAGTGAACGGTCAAAGCGAGAGATTTACCAAGCCTTAAAATTAAATCGTAAAAACGCCGAATTCGCACGTTTAAGGGGAGAAAAAGCCATTTAAGGTTTTGGTGTTTTTTCTCCTATTTCAACCTTCATAAAAAATAGTGTATTTGTAAATAATATTACAAATTTGTACTTGTCGTAAAGAATAGACTGGCAGCTACAAAATGAGACCAAAATTTTGACAATCGGATAGAAATTGTGGACACAGTGAACGGTCAAAGCGAGAGATCTACCAAGCCTTAAAATTAAATTGTAAAAACCCCGAATTCGCACGTTTAAGGGGAGAAAAAGCCATTTAAAGTTTTGGTGTTTTTTCTCCTATTTCAACCTTCATAAAAAATAGTGTATTTGCTAATAATATTACAAATTTGTACTTGTCATAAAGAATAGACTGGCAGCTACAAAATGAGACCAAAATTTTGACAATCGGATAGAAATTGTTGACACAGTGAACGGTCAAAGCGAGAGATCTACCAAGCCTTAAAATTAAATCGTAAAAACGCCGAATTCGCACGTTTAAGGGGAGAAAAAGCCATTTCAAGTTTTGGTGTTTTTTTTCCTATTTCAACCTTCATAAAAAATAGTGTTTTTGTAAATAATATTACGAATTTGTACTTGTCGTAAAGAATAGACTGGCAGCTACAAAATGAGACCAAAATTTTGACAATCGGATAGAAATTGTGGACACAGTGAACGGTCAAAGCGAGAGATCTACCAAGCCTTAAAATTAAATCGTAAAAACGCCGAATTCGCACCTTTAAGGGGAGAAAAAGCCATTTAAAGTTTTGGTGTTATTTTTCCTATTTCAGCCTTCATAAAAAATAGTGTATTTGTAAATAATATTACAAATTTGTACTTGTCGTAAAGAATAGACTGGCAGCTACAAAATGAGACCAAAATTTTGACAATCGGATAGAAATTGTGGACACAGTGAACGGTCAAAGCGAGAGATCTGCCAAGCCTTAAAATTAAATCGTAAAAACGCCGAATTCGCACGTTTAAGGGGAGAAAAAGCCATTTCAAGTTTTGGTGTTTTTTCTCCTATTTCAACCTTCATAAAAAATAGTGTATTTGTAAATAATATTAAAAATTTGTACTTGTCGTAAAGAATAGACTGGCAGCTACAAAATGAGACCAAAATTTTGACAATCGGATAGAAATTGTGGACACAGTGAACGGTCAAAGCGAGAGATCTACCAAGCCTTAAAATTAAATCGTAAAAACGCCGAATTCGCACGTTTAAGGGGAGAAAAAGCCATTTAAAGTTTTGGTGTTTTTTTTCCTATTTCAGCCTTCATAAAATATAGTGTATTTGTAAATAATATTACAAATTTGTACTTGTCGTAAAAAATAGACTGGCAGCTACAAAATGAGACCAACATTTTGACAATCGGATAGAAATTGTGGACACAGTGAACAGTCAAAGCGAGAGATCTACCAAGCCTTAAAATTAAATCGTAAAAACGCCGAATTCGCACGTTTAAGGGGAGAAAAAGCCATTTAAAGTTTTGGTGTTTTTTTTCCCTATTTCAGCCTTCATAAAAAATAGTGTATTTGTAAATAATATTACAAATTTGTACTTGTCGTAAAGAATAGACTGGCAGCTACAAAATGAGACCAAAATTTTGAGAATCGGATAGAAATTGTGGACACAGTGAACAGTCAAGGCGAGAGATCTACCAAGCCTTAAAATTAAATCCTAAAAACGCCGAATTCGCACGTTTAAGGGAAAAAAAAGCCATATAAAGTTTTGGTGTTTTTTTTCCTATTTCAGCCTTAATAAAAAATAGTGTATTTGTAAATAATATTACAAATTTGTACTTGTCGTAAAGAATAGACTGGCAGCTACAAAATGCGACCAAAATTTTGAGAATCGGCTAGAAATTGTGGACACAGTGAACAGCCAAAGCGAGAGATCTACCAAGCCTTAAAATTAAATCGTAAAAACGCCGAATTCGCACGTTTAATGGGAGAAAAAGCCATTTAAAGTTTTGGTGTTTTTTTTCCTATTTCAGCCTTCATAAGAAATAGTGTATTTGTAAATAATATTACAAATTTGTACTTGTTGTAAAGAATAGAGTGGCAGCTACAAAATGAGACCAAAATTTTGACAATCGGATAGAAATTGTGGACACAGTGAACGGTCAAAGCGAGAGATTTACCAAGCCTTAAAATTAAATCGTAAAAACGCCGAATTCGCACGTTTAAGGGGAGAAAAAGCCATTTAAGGTTTTGGTGTTTTTTCTCCTATTTCAACCTTCATAAAAAATAGTGTATTTGTAAATAATATTACAAATTTGTACTTGTCGTAAAGAATAGACTGGCAGCTACAAAATGAGACCAAAATTTTGACAATCGGATAGAAATTGTGGACACAGTGAACGGTCAAAGCGAGAGATCTACCAAGCCTTAAAATTAAATTGTAAAAACCCCGAATTCGCACGTTTAAGGGGAGAAAAAGCCATTTAAAGTTTTGGTGTTTTTTCTTCTATTTCAACCTTCATAAAAAATAGTGTATTTGCTAATAATATTACAAATTTGTACTTGTCATAAAGAATAGACTGGCAGCTACAAAATGAGACCAAAATTTTGACAATCGGATAGAAATTGTGGACACAGTGAACGGTCAAAGCGAGAGATCTACCAAGCCTTAAAATTAAATCGTAAAAACGCCGAATTCGCACGTTTAAGGGGAGAAAAAGCCATTTCAAGTTTTGGTGTTTTTTTTCCTATTTCAACCTTCATAAAAAATAGTGTTTTTGTAAATAATATTACGAATTTGTACTTGTCGTAAAGAATAGACTGGCAGCTACAAAATGAGACCAAAATTTTGACAATCGGATAGAAATTGTGGACACAGTGAACGGTCAAAGCGAGAGATCTACCAAGCCTTAAAATTAAATCGTAAAAACGCCGAATTCGCACCTTTAAGGGGAGAAAAAGCCATTTAAAGTTTTGGTGTTATTTTTCCTATTTCAGCCTTCATAAAAAATAGTGTATTTGTAAATAATATTACAAATTTGTACTTGTCGTAAAGAATAGACTGGCAGCTACAAAATGAGACCAAAATTTTGACAATCGGATAGAAATTGTGGACACAGTGAACGGTCAAAGCGAGAGATCTGCCAAGCCTTAAAATTAAATCGTAAAAACGCCGAATTCGCACGTTTAAGGGGAGAAAAAGCCATTTCAAGTTTTGGTGTTTTTTCTCCTATTTCAACCTTCATAAAAAATAGTGTATTTGTAAATAATATTAAAAATTTGTACTTGTCGTAAAGAATAGACTGGCAGCTACAAAATGAGACCAAAATTTTGACAATCGGATAGAAATTGTGGACACAGTGAACGGTCAAAGCGAGAGATCTACCAAGCCTTAAAATTAAATCGTAAAAACGCCGAATTCGCACGTTTAAGGGGAGAAAAAGCCATTTAAAGTTTTGGTGTTTTTTTTCCTATTTCAGCCTTCATAAAAAAATAGTGTATTTGTAAATAATATTACAAATTTGTACTTGTCGTAAAGAATAGACTGGCAGCTACAAAATGAGACCAAAATTTTGACAATCGGATAGAAATTGTGGACACAGTGAACGGTCAAAGCGAGAGATCTACCAAGCCTTAAAATTAAATCGTAAAAACGCCGAATTCGCACGTTTAAGGGGAGAAAAAGCCATTTAAAGTTTCGGTGTTTTTTCTCCTATTTCAACCTTCATAAAAAATGATGTATTTGTAAATAATATTACAAATTTGTACTTGTCGTAAAGAATAGACTGGCAGCTACAAAATGAGACCACAATTTTGACAATCGGGTAGAAATTGTGGACACAGTGAACGGTCAAAGCGAGAGATCTACCAAGCCTTAAAATTAAATCGTAAAAACGCCGAATTCGCACGTTTAAGGGGAGAAAAAGCCATTTAAAGTTTTGGTGTTTTTTCTCCTATTTCAACCTTCATAAAAAATAGTGTATTTGTAAATAATATTACAAATTTGTACTTGTCGTAAAGAATAGACTGGCAGCTACAAAATGAAACCAAGCTTTTGACAATCGGATAGAAATTGTGGACACAGTGAACGGTCAAAGCGAGAGATCTACCAAGCCTTAAAATTAAATCGTAAAAACGCCGAATTCGCACGTTTAAGGGGAGAAAAAGCCATTTAAAGTTTTGGTGTTTTTTCTCCTATTTCAACCTTCATAAAAAATAGTGTATTTGTAAATAATATTACAAATTTGTACTTGTCGTAAAGAATAGACTGGCAGCTACAAAATGAGACCACAATTTTGACAATCGGATAGAAATTGTGGACACAGTGAACGGTCAAAGCGAGAGATCTACCAAGCCTTAAAATTAAATCGTAACAACGCCGAATTCGCACGTTTAAGGGGAGAAAAAGCCATTTAAAGTTTTGGTGTTTTTTCTCCTATTTCAACCTTCATAAAAAATAGTGTATTTGTAAATAATATTACAAATTTGTACTTGTCGTAAAGAATAGACTGGCAGCTACAAAATGAGACCAAAATTTTGACAATTGGATAGAAATTGTGGACACAGTGAACGGTCAAAGCGAGAGATCTACCAAGCCTTAAAATTAAATCGTAAAAACGCCGAATTCGCACGTTTAAGGGGAGAAAAAGCCATTTAAAGTTTTGGTGTTTTTTTTCCTATTTCAGCCTTTATAAAACATATTGTATTTGTAAATAATATTACAAATTTGTACTTGTCGTAAAGAATAGACTGGCAGCTACAAAATGAGACCAAAATTTTGACAATCGGATAGAAATTGTGGACACAGTGAACGGTCAAAGCGAGAGATCTACCAAGCCTTAAAATTAAATCGTAAAAACGCCGAATTCGCACGTTTAAGGGGAGAAAAAGCCATTTAAAGTTTTGGTGTTTTTTCTCCTATTTCAACCTTCATAAAAAATAGTGTATTTGTAAATAATATTACAAATTTGTACTTGTCGTAAAGAATAGACTGGCAGCTATAAAATGAGACCAAAATTTTGACAATCGGATAGAAATTGTGGACACAGTGAACGGTCAAAGCGAGAGATCTACCAAGCCTTAAAATTAAATCGTAAAAACGCCGAATTTGCACGTTTAAGGGGAGAAAAAGCCATTTAAAGTTTTGGTGTTTTTTTTCCTATTTCAGCCTTCATTAAAAATAGGGTATTTGTAAATAATATTACAAATTTGTACTTGTCGTAAAGAATAGACTGGCAGCTACAAAATGAGACCAACATTTTGAGAATCGGATAGAAATTGTGGACAAAGTGAACGGTCAAAGCGAGAAATCTACCAAGCCTTAAAATTAAATCGTAAAAACGCCGAATTCGCACGTTTAAGGGGAGAAAAAGCCATTTAAAGTTTTGGTGTTTTTTTTCCTATTTCAGCCTTCATAAAAAATAGTGTATTTGTAAATAATATTACAAATTTGTACTTGTCGTAAAGAATAGACTGGCAGCTACAAAATGAGACCAAAATTTTGACAATCGGATAGAAATTGTGGACACAGTGAACAGTCAAAGCGAGAGATCTACCAAGCCTTAAAATTAAATCGTAAAAACGCCGAATCCGCACGTTTAAGGGGAGAAAAAGCCATTTAAAGTTTTGGTGTTTTTTCTCCTATTTCAACCTTCATAAAAAATAGTGTATTTGTAAATAATATTACAAATTTGTACTTGTCGTAAAGAATAGACTGGCAGCTACAAAATGAGACCAAATTTTTGACAATCGGATAGAAATTGTGGACACAGTGAACGGTCAAAGCGAGAGATCTACCAAGCCTTAAAATTAAATCGTAAAAACGCCGAATTCGCACGTTTAAGGGGAGAAAAAGCCATTTAAAGTTTTGGTGTTTTTTTTCCTATTTCAGCCTTCGTAAAAAATAGTGTATTTGTAAATAATATTACAAATTTGTACTTGTCGTTAAGAATAGACTGGCAGCTACAAAATGAGACCAAAATTTTGACAATCGGATAGAAATTGTGGACACAGTGAACGGTCAAAGCGAGAGATCTACCAAGCCTTAAAATTAAATCGTAAAAACGCCGAATTCGCACGTTTAAGGGGAGAAAAAGCCATTTAAAGTTTTGGTGTTTTTTCTCCTATTTCAACCTTCATAAAAAATAGTGTATTTGTAAATAATATTACAAATTTGTACTTGTCGTAAAGAATAGACTGGCAGCTACAAAATGAGACCACAATTTTGACAATCGGATAGAAATTGTGGACACAGTGAACGGTCAAAGCGAGAGATCTACCAAGCCTTAAAATTAAATCGTAAAAACGCCGAATTCGCACGTTTAAGGGGAGAAAAAGCCATTTAAAGTTTTGGTGTTTTTTCTCCTATTTCAACCTTCATAAAAAATAGTGTATTAGTAAACCATATTACAAATTTGTACTTGTCGTATAGAATAGACTGGCAGCTACAAAATGGGACCAAAATTTTGACAATCGGATAGAAATTGTGGACACAGTGAACGGTCAAAGCGAGAGATCTACCAAGCCTTAAAATTAAATCGTAAAAACGCCGAATTCGCACGTTTAAGGGAAGAAAAAGCCATTTCAAGTTTTGGTGTTTTTTCTCCTATTTCAACCTTCATAAAAAATAGTGTATTTGTAAATAATATTACAAATTTGTACTTGTCGTAAAGAATAGACTGGCAGCTACAAAATGAGACCAAACTTTTGACAATCGGATAGAAATTGTGGACACAGTGAATGGTCAAAGCGAGAGATCTACCAAGCCTTAAAATTAAATCGTAAAAACGCCGAATTCGCACGTTTAAGGGGAGAAAAAGCCACTTAAAGTTTTGGTGCTTTTTTCCTATTTCAGCCTTCATAAAAAATAGTGTATTTGTAAATAATATTACAAATTTGTACTTGTCGTAAAGAATAGACTGGCAGCTACAAAATGAGACCAAAATTTTGAGAATCGGATAGAAATTCTGGACACAGTGAACGGTCAAAGCGAGAGATCTACCAAGCCTTAAAATTAAATCGTAAAAACGCCGAATTCGCACGTTTAAGGGGAGAAAAAGCCATTTAAAGTTTTGGTGTTTTTTTTTCCTATTTCAGCCTTCATAAAAAATAGTGTATTTGTAAATAATATTACAAATTTGTACTTGTCGTAAAGAATAGACTGGCAGCTACAAAATGAGACCAAAATTTTGACAATCGGATAGAAATTGTGGACACAGTGAACGGTCAAAGCGAGAGATCTACCAAGCCTTAAAATTAAATCGTAAAAACGCCGAATTCGCACGTTTAAGGGGAGAAAAAGCCATTTAAAGTTTTGGTGTTTTTTCTCCTATTTCAACCTTCATAAAAAATAGTGTATTTGTAAATAATATTACAAATTTGTACTTGTCGTAAAGAATAGACTGGCAGCTACAAAATGAGACCAAAATTTTGACAATCGGATAGAAATTGTGGACACTGTGAACGGTCAAAGCGAGAGATCTACCAAGCCTTAAAATTAAATCGTAAAAACGCCGAATTCGCACGTTTAAGGGGAGAAAAAGCCATTTAAAGTTTTGGTGTTTTTTCTCCTATTTCAACCTTCATAAAAAATAGTGTATTTGTAAATAATATTACAAATTTGTACTTGTCGTAAAGAATAGACTGGCAGCTACAAAATGAGACCCTAATTTTGACAATCGGATAGAAATTGTGGACACAGTGAACGGTCGAAGCGAGAGATCTACCAAGCCTTAAAATTAAATCGTAAAAACGCCGAATTCGCACGTTTAAGGGGAGAAAAAGCCATTTAAAGTTTTGGTGTTTTTTCTCCTATTTCAACCTTCATAAAAAAAAGTGTATTTGTAAATCATATTACAAATTTGTACTTGTCGTAAAGAATGGACTGGCAGCTACAAAATGAGACCAAAATTTTGACAATCGGATAGAAATTGTGGACACAGTGAACGGTCAAAGCGAGAGATCTACCAAGCCTTAAAATTAAATCGTAAAAACGCCGAATTCGCATGTTTAAGGGGAGAAAAAGCCATTTAAAGTTTTGGTGTTTTTTCTCCTATTTCAACCTTCATAAAAAATAGTGTATTTGCAAATAATATTACAAATTTGTACTTGTCGTAAAGAATAGACTGGCAGCTACAAAATGAGACCAACATTTTGACAATCGGATAGAAATTGTGGACACAGTGAATGGTCAAAGCGACAGATCTACCAAGCCTTAAAATTAAATCGTAAAAACGCCGAATTCGCACGTTTAAGGGGAGAAAAAGCCATTGAAAGTTTTGGTGTTTTTTCTCCTATTTCAACCTTCATAAGAAATAGTGTATTTGTAAATAATATTACAAATTTGTACTTGTCGTAAAGAATAAACTGGCAGCTACAAAATGAGACCAAAATTTTGAGAATCGGATAGAAATTGTGGACACAGTGAACGGTCAAAGCGAGAGATCTACCAAGCCTTAAAATTAAATCGTAAAAACGCCGAATTTCCACGTTTAAGGGAAGAAAAAGCCATTTAAAGTTTTGGTGTTTTTTTTCCTATTTCAGCCTGCATAAAAAATAGTGTATTTGTAAATAATATTACAAATTTGTACTTGTCGTAAAGAATAGACTGGCAGCTACAAAATGAGACCAAAATTTTGACAATCGGATAGAAATTGTGGACACAGTGAACGGTCAAAGCGAGAGATCTACCAAGCCTTAAAATTAAATCGTAAAAACGCCGAATTCGCACGTTTAAGGGGAGAAAAAGCCATTTAAAGTTTTGGTGTTTTTTCTCCTATTTCAACCTTCATAAAAAATAGTGTATTTGTAAATAATATTACAAATTTTTACTTGTCGTAAAGAATAGACTGGCAGCTACAAAATGAGACCAAAATTTTGAGAATCGGATAGAAATTGTGGACACAGTGAACGGTCAAAGCGAGAGATCTACCAAGCCTTAAAATTAAATCGTAAAAACGCCGAATTCGCACGTTTAAGGGGAGAAAAAGCCATTTAAAGTTTTGGTGTTTTTTTCCTATTTCAGCCTTCATAAAAAATAGTGTATTTTTAAATAATATTACAAATTTGTACTTGTCGTAAAGAATAGACTGGCAGCTACAAAATGAGACCAAAATTTTGACAATCGGATAGAAATTGTGGACACAGTGAACGGTCAAAGCGAGAGATCTACCAAGCTTAAAATTAAATCGTAAAAACGCCGAATTCGCACGTTTAAGGGGAGAAAAAGCCATTTAAAGTTTTGGTATTTTTTCTCCTATTTCAACCTTCATAAAAAATAGTGTATTTGTAAATAATATTACAAATTTGTACTTGTCGTAAAGAATAGACTGGCAGCTACAAAATGAGACCAAAATTTTGACAATCGGATAGAAATTGTGGACACAGTGAACGGTCAAAGCGAGAGATCTACCAAGCCTTAAAATTAAATCGTAAAAACGCCGAATTCGCATGTTTAAGGGGAGAAAAAGCCATTTAAAGTTTTGGTGTTTTTTCTCCTATTTCAACCTTCATAAAAAATAGTGTATTTGCAAATAATATTACAAATTTGTACTTGTCGTAAAGAATAGACTGGCAGCTACAAAATGAGACCAAAATTTTGACAATCGGATAGAAATTGTGGACACAGTGAACGGTCAAAGCGAGAGATCTACCAAGCCTTAAAATTAAATCGTAAAAACGCCGAATTCGCACGTTTAAGGGAAGAAAAAGCCATTTAAAGTTTTGGTGTTTTTTCTCCTATTTCAACCTTCATAAAAAATAGTGTATTTGTAAATAATATTACAAATTTGTACTTGTCGTATAGAATAGACTGGCAGCTACAAAATGAGACCACAATTTTGACAATCGGATAGAAATTGTGGACACAGTGAATGATCAAAGCGAGAGATCTACCAAGCCTTAAAATTAAATCGTAAAAACGCCGAATTCGCACGTTTAAGGGGAGAAAAAGCCATTTAAAGTTTTGGTGTTTTTTCTCCTATTTCAACCTTCATAAAAAATAGTGTGTTTGTAAATAATATTACAAATTTGTACTTGTCGTAAAGAATAGACTGGCAGCTACAAAATGAGACCAAAATTTTGACAATCGGATAGAATTTGTGGACACAGTGAACGGTCAAAGCGAGAGATCTACCAAGCCTTAAAATTAAATCGTAAAAACAGCGAATTCGCACGTTTAAGGGGAGAAAAAGCCATTTAAAGTTTTGGTGTTTTTTCTCCTATTTCAACCTTCATAAAAAATAGTGTATTTGTAAATAATATTACAAATTTGTACTTGTCGTAAAGAATAGACTGGCAGCTACAAAATGAGACCACAATTTTGACAATCGAATAGAAATTTTGGACACAGTGAACGGTCAAAGCGAGAGATCTATCAAGCCTTAAAATTAAATCGTTAAAACGCCGAATTCGCACGTTTAAGGGGAGAAAAGGCCATTTAAAGTTTTGGTGTTTTTTTTCCTATTTCAGCCTTCATAAAAAATAGTGTATTTGTAAATAATATTACAAATTTGTACTTGTCGTGAAGAATAGACTGGCAGCTAAAAAATGAGACCAAAATTTTGAGAATCGGATAGAAATTGTGGACACAGTGAACAGTCAAAGCGAGAGATCTACCAAGCCTTAAAATTAAATCGTAAAAACGCCAAATTCGCACGTTTAAGGGGAGAAAAAGCCACTTAAAGTTTTGGTGTTTTTTTTCCTATTTCAGCCTTCATAAAAAATAGTGTATTTGTAAATAATATTACAAATTTGTACTTGTCGAAAAGAATAGACTGGCAGCTACAAAATGAGACCAAAATTTTGACAATCGGATAGAAATTGTGGACACAGTGAACGGTCAAAGCGAGAGATCTACCAAGCCTTAAAATTAAATCGTAAAAACGCCGAATTCGCACGTTTAAGGGGAGAAAAAGCCATTTAAAGTTTTGGTGTTTTTTCTCCTATTTCAACCTTCATAAAAAATAGTGTATTTGTAAATAATATTACAAATTTGTACTTGTCGTAAAGAATAGACTGGCAGCTACAAAATGAGACCAAAATTTTGACAATCGGATAGAAATTGTGGACACAGTGAACAGTCAAAGCGAGAGATCTACCAAGCCTTAAAATTAAATCGTAAAAACGCCGAATTCGCACGTTTAAGGGGAGAAAAAGCCATCTAAAGTTGTGGTGTTTTTTCTCCTATTTCAACCTTCATAAAAAATAGTGTATTTGTAAATAATATTACAAATTTGTACTTGTCGTAAAGAATGGACTAGCAGCTAAAAAATGAGACCAAAATTTTGACAATCGGATAGAAATTGTGGACACAGTGAACGATCAAAGCGAGAGATCCGTCAAGCCTTAAAATTAAATCGTAAAAACGCCGAATTCGCACGATTAAGGGGAGAAAAAGCCATTTAAAGTTTTGGTGTTTTTTTTCCTATTTCAGCCTTCATAAAAAATAGTGTATTTGTAAATAATATTACAAGTTTGTACTTGTCGTAAAGAATAGACTGGTAGCTACAAAATGAGACCAAAATTTTGACAATCGGATAGAAATTGTGGACACAGTGAACGGTCAAAGCGAGAGATCTACCAAGCCTTAAAATTAAATCGTAAAAACGCCGAATTCGCACGTTTAAGGGGAGAAAAGGCCATTTAAAGTTTTGGTGTTTTTTTTCCTATTTCAGCCTTCATAAAAAATAGTGTATTTGTAAATAATATTACAAATTTGTACTTGTCGTAAAGAATAGACTGGCAGCTACAAAATGAGACCAAAATTTTGACAATCGGATAGAAATTGTGGACACAGTGAACGGTCAAAGCGAGAGATCTACCAAGCCTTAAAATTAAATCGTAAAAACGCCGAATTCGCACGTTTAAGGGGAGAAAAAGCCATTTAAAGTTTTGGTGTTTTTTCTCCTATTTCAACCTTCATAAAAAATAGTGTATTTGTAAATAATATTACAAATTTGTACTTGTCATAAAGAATAGACTGGCAGTTACAAAATGAGACCAAAATTCTGACAATCGGATAGAAATTGTGGACACAGTGAACGATCAAAGCGAGAGATCTACCAAGCCTTTAAATTAAATCGTAAAAACGCCGAATTCGCACGTTTAAGGGGAGAAAAAGCCATTTAAAGTTTTGGTGTTTTTTTTCTTATTTCAGCCTTCATAAAAAATAGTGTATTTGTAAATAATATTACAAATTTGTACTTGTCGTGAAGAATAGACTGGCAGCTACAAAATGAGACCAAAATTTTGACAATCGGATAGAAATTGTGGACACAGTGAACGGTCAAAGCGAGAGATCTACCAAGCCTTAAAATTAAATCGAAAAAACGCCGAATTCGCACGTTTAAGGGGAGAAAAAGCCATCTAAAGTTGTGGTGTTTTTTCTCCTATTTCAACCTTCATAAAAAATAGTGTATTTGTAAATAATATTACAAATTTGTACTTGTCGTAAAGAATGGACTAGCAGCTAAAAAATGAGACCAAAATTTTGACAATCGGATAGAAATTGTGGACACAGTGAACGGTCAAAGCGAGAGATCCGTCAAGCCTTAAAATTAAATCGTAAAAACGCCGAATTCGCACGATTAAGGGGAGAAAAAGCCATTTAAAGTTTTGGTGTTTTTTTTCCTATTTCAGCCTTCATAAAAAATAGTGTATTTGTAAATAATATTACAAGTTTGTACTTGTCGTAAAGAATAGACTGGTAGCTACAAAATGAGACCAAAATTTTGACAATCGGATAGAAATTGTGGACACAGTGAACGGTCAAAGCGAGAGATCTACCAAGCCTTAAAATTAAATCGTAAAAACGCCGAATTCGCACGTTTAAGGGGAGAAAAAGCCATTTAACGTTTTGGTGTTTTTTCTCCTATTTCAACCTTCATAAAAAATAGTGTATTTGTAAATAATATTAAAAATTTGTACTTGTCGTAAAGAATAGACTGGCAGCTACAAAATGAGACCAAAATTTTGACAATCGGATAGAAATTGTGGACACAGTGAACAGTCAAAGCGAGAGATCTACCAAGCCTCGTAAAAACGCCGAATTCGCACGTTTAAGGGGAGAAAAAGCCATTTAAAGTTTTGGTGTTTTTTTTCCTATTTCAGCCTTCATAAAAAAAAGTGTATTTGTAAATAATATTACAAATTTGTACTTGTCTTAAAGAATAGACTGGCAGCTACAAAATGAGACCAAAATTTTGAGAATCGGATCGAAATTGTGGACACTGTGAACGGTCAAAGTGAGAGCTCTATCGAGCCTCAAAGTTAAATTGTAAAAACGCCGAATCCGCACGTTTAAGGGGAGAAAAAGCCATTTAAAGTTTTGGTGTTTTTTCTCCTATTTCAACCTTCATAAAATATAGTGTATTTGTAAATAATATTACAAATTTGTACTTGTCGTAAAGAATAGACTGGCAGCTACAAAATGAGACCAAAATTTTGACAATCAGATAGAAATTGTGGACACAGTGAACAGTCAAAGCGAGAGATCTACCAAGCCTTAAAATTAAATCTTAAAAACGCCGAATTCGCACGTTTAAGGGGAGAAAAAGCCATTTAAGGTTTTGGTGTTGTTTTCCTATTTCAGCCTTCATAAAAAATAGTGTATTTGTAAATAATATTACAAATTTGTACTTGTCGTAAAGAATAGACTGGCAGCTACAAAATGAGACCACAATTTTGACAATCGGATAGAAATTGTGGACACAGTGAACGGTCAAAGCGAGAGATCTACCAAGCCTTAAAATTAAATCGTAAAAACGCCGACTTCGCACGTTTAAGGGGAGAAAAAGCCATTTCAAGTTTTGGTGTTTTTTCTCCTATTTCAACCTTCATAAAAAATAGTGTATTTGTAAATAATATTACAAATTTGTACTTGTCGTAAAGAATAGACTGGCAGCTACAAAATGAGACCAAAATTTTGACAATCGGATAGAAATTGTGGACACAGTGAACGGTCAAAGCGAGAGATCTACCAAGCCTTAAAATTAAATCGTAAAAACGCCGAATTCGCACGTTTAAGGGGAGAAAAAGCCATTTAAAGTTTTGGTGTTTTTTTTCCTATTTCAGCCTGCATAAAAAATAGTGTATTTGTAAATAATATTACAAATTCGTACTTGTCGTAAAGAATAGACTGGCAGCTACAAAATGAGACCAAAATTTTGACAATCGGATAGAAATTGTGGACACAGTGAACGGTCAAAGCGAGAGATCTACCAAGCCTTAAAATTAAATCGTAAAAACGCCGAATTCGCACGTTTAAGGGGAGAAAAAGCCATTTCAAGTTTTGGTGTTTTTTCTCCTATTTCAACCTTCATAAAAAATAGTGTATTTGTAAATAATATTACAAATTTGTACTTGTCGTAAAGAATAGACTGGCAGCTACAAAATGAGACCAAAATTTTGACAATCGGATAGAAATTGTGGACACAGTGAACGGTCAAAGCGAGAGATCTACCAAGCCTTAAAATTAAATCGTAAAAACGCCGAATTCGCACGTTTAAGGGGAGAAAAAGCCATTTAACGTTTTGGTGTTTTTTCTCCTATTTCAACCTTCATAAAAAATAGTGTATTTGTAAATAATATTAAAAATTTGTACTTGTCGTAAAGAATAGACTGGCAGCTACAAAATGAGACCAAAATTTTGACAATCGGATAGAAATTGTGGACACAGTGAACAGTCAAAGCGAGAGATCTACCAAGCCTCGTAAAAACGCCGAATTCGCACGTTTAAGGGGAGAAAAAGCCATTTAAAGTTTTGGTGTTTTTTTTCCTATTTCAGCCTTCATAAAAAAAAGTGTATTTGTAAATAATATTACAAATTTGTACTTGTCTTAAAGAATAGACTGGCAGCTACAAAATGAGACCAAAATTTTGAGAATCGGATCGAAATTGTGGACACTGTGAACGGTCAAAGTGAGAGCTCTATCGAGCCTCAAAGTTAAATTGTAAAAACGCCGAATCCGCACGTTTAAGGGGAGAAAAAGCCATTTAAAGTTTTGGTGTTTTTTCTCCTATTTCAACCTTCATAAAATATAGTGTATTTGTAAATAATATTACAAATTTGTACTTGTCGTAAAGAATAGACTGGCAGCTACAAAATGAGACCAAAATTTTGACAATCAGATAGAAATTGTGGACACAGTGAACAGTCAAAGCGAGAGATCTACCAAGCCTTAAAATTAAATCTTAAAAACGCCGAATTCGCACGTTTAAGGGGAGAAAAAGCCATTTAAAGTTTTGGTGTTGTTTTCCTATTTCAGCCTTCATAAAAAATAGTGTATTTGTAAATAATATTACAAATTTGTACTTGTCGTAAAGAATAGACTGGCAGCTACAAAATGAGACCACAATTTTGACAATCGGATAGAAATTGTGGACACAGTGAACGGTCAAAGCGAGAGATCTACCAAGCCTTAAAATTAAATCGTAAAAACGCCGAATTCGCACGTTTAAGGGGAGAAAAAGCCATTTCAAGTTTTGGTGTTTTTTCTCCTATTTCAACCTTCATAAAAAATAGTGTATTTGTAAATAATATTACAAATTTGTACTTGTCGTAAAGAATAGACTGGCAGCTACAAAATGAGACCAAAATTTTGACAATCGGATAGAAATTGTGGACACAGTGAACGGTCAAAGCGAGAGATCTACCAAGCCTTAAAATTAAATCGTAAAAACGCCGAATTCGCACGTTTAAGGGGAGAAAAAGCCATTTAAAGTTTTGGTGTTTTTTTTCCTATTTCAGCCTGCATAAAAAATAGTGTATTTGTAAATAATATTACAAATTCGTACTTGTCGTAAAGAATAGACTGGCAGCTACAAAATGAGACCAAAATTTTGACAATCGGATAGAAATTGTGGACACAGTGAACGGTCAAAGCGAGAGATCTACCAAGCCTTAAAATTAAATCGTTAAAACCCCGAATTCGCACGTTTAAGGGGAGAAAAAGCCACTTAAAGTTTTGGTGTTTTTTCTCCTATTTCAACCTTCATAAAAAATAGTGTATTTCTAAATAATATTACAAATTTGTACTTGTCGTAAAGAATAGACTGGCAGCTACAAAATGAGACCAACATTTTGACAATCGGATAGAAATTCTGGACACAGTGAACGGTCAAAGCGAGAGATCTACCAAGCCTTAAAATTAAATCGTAAAAACACCGAATTCGCACGTTTAAGGGGAGAAAAAGCCATTTAAAGTTTTGGTGTTTTTTCTACTATTTCAACCTTCATAAAAAATAGTGTATTTGTAAATAATATAACAAGTTTGTACTTGTCGTAAAGAATAGACTGGCAGCTACAAAATGAGACCAAAATTTTGACAATCGGATAGAAATTGTAGACACGGTGAACGGTCAAAGCGAGAGATCTACCAAGCCTTAAAATTAAATCGTAAAAACGCCGAATTCGCACGTTTAAGGGGAGAAAAAGCCATATAAAGTTTTGGTGTTTTTTCTCCTATTTCAACCTTCATAAAAAATAGTGTATTTGTAAATAATATTACAAATTTGTACTTGTCGTAAAGAATAGACTGACAGCTACAAAATGAGACCAAAATTTTGACAATCGGATAGAAATTGTGGACACAGTGAACGATCAAAGCGAGAGATCTACCAAGCCTTAAAATTAAATCGATAAACGCCGAATTCGCACGTTTAAGGGGAGAAAAAGCCATCTAAAGTTGTGGTGTTTTTTCTCCTATTTCAACCTTCATAAAAAATAGTGTATTTGTAAATAATATTACAAATTTGTACTTGTCGTAAAGAATGGACTGGCAGCTAAAAAATGAGACCACAATTTTGACAATCGGATAGAAATTGTGGACACAGTGAACGGTCAAAGCGAGAGATCCACCAAGCCTTCAAATTAAATCGTAAAAACGCCGAATTCGCACGTTTAAGGGGAGAAAAAGCCATTTAAAATTTTGGTGTATTTTTTCCTATTTCAGCCTTCATAAAAAATAGTGTATTTGTAAATAATATTACAAGTTTGTACTTGTCGTAAAGAATAGACTGGTAGCTACAAAATGAGACCAAAATTTTGACAATCGGATCGACATTGTGGACACTGTGAACGGTCAAAGCGAGAGATCTACCAAGCCTTAAAATTAAATCGTAAAAACGCCGAATTCGCACGTTTAAGGGGAGAAAAAGCCATTGAAAGTTTTGGTGTTTTTTCTCCTATTTCAACCTTCATAAAAAATAGTGTATTTGTAAATAATATTACAAATTTGTACTTGTCGTAAAGAATAGACTGGCAGCTACAAAATGAGACCAAAATTTTGACAATCGGATAGAAATTGTGGACACAGTGAACAGTCAAAGCGAGAGATCTACCAAGCCTTAAAATTAAATCGTAAAAACGCCGAATTCGCACGTTTAAGGGGAGAAAAAGCCATTTAAAGTTTTGGTGTTTTTTTTCCTATTTCAGCCTTCATAAAAAATAGTGTATTTGTAAATAATATTACAAATTTGTACTTGTCTTAAAGAATAGACTGGCAGCTTCAAAATGAGACCAAAATTTTGAGAATCGGATCGAAATTGTGGACACTGTGAACGGTCAAAGTGAGAGATCTACCAAGCCTCAAAGTTAAATTGTAAAAACGCCGAATTCGCACGTTTAAGGGGAGAAAAAGCCATTTAAAGTTTTGGTGTTTTTTCTCCTATTTCAACCTTCATAAAAAATAGTGTATTTGTAAATAATATTACAAATTTGTACTTGTCGTAAAGAATAGACTGGCAGCTACAAAATGAGACCAAAATTTTGACAATCAGATAGAAATTGTGGACACAGTGAACAGCCAAAGCGAGAGATCTACCAAGCCTTAAAATTAAATCGTAAAAACGCCGAAATCGCACGTTTAAGGGGAGAAAAAGCCATTTAAAGTTTTGGTGTTTTTTTCCTATTTCAGCCTTCATAAAAAATAGTGTATTTGTAAATAATATTACAAATTTGTACTTGTCGTAAAGAATAGACTGGCAGCTACAAAATGAGACCAAAATTTTGACAATCGGATAGAAATTGTGGACACAGTGAACGGTCAAAGCGAGAGATCTACCAAGCCTTAAAATTAAATCGTAAAAACGCCGAATTCGCACGTTTAAGGGGAGAAAAAGCCATTTAAAGTTTTGGTGTTTTTTCTCCTATTTCAACCTTCATAAAAAATAGTGTATTTGTAAATAATATTACAAATTTGTACTTGTCGTAAAGAATAGACTGGCAGCTACAAAATGCGACCAAAATTTTGACAATCAGATAGAAACTGTGGACACAGTCAACGGTCAAAGCGAGAGATCTACCAAGCCTTAAAATTAAATCGTAAAAACGCCGAATTCGCACGTTTAAGGGGAGAAAAAGCCATTTAAAGTTTTGGTGTTTTTTCTCCTATTTCAACCTTCATAAAAAATAGTGTATTTGTAAATAATATTACAAATTTGTACTTGTCGTAAAGAATAGACTGGCAGCTACAAAATGAGACCAAAATTTTGACAATCGGATAGAAATTGTGGACACAGTGAACGGTCAAAGCGAGAGATCTACCAAGCCTTAAAATTAAATCGTAAAAACGCCGAATTCGCACGTTTAAGGGGAGAAAAAGCCATTGAAAGTTTTGGTGTTTTTTCTCCTATTTCAACCTTCATAAAAAATAGTGTATTTGTAAATAATATTACAAATTTGTACTTGTCGTAAAGAATAGACTGGCAGCTATAAAATGAGACCAAAATTTTGACAATCGGATAGAAATTGTGGACACTGTGAACGGTCAAAGCGAGAGATCTACCAAGCCTTAAAATTAAATCCTTAAAAACGCCAAATTCGCACGTTTAAGGGGAGAAAAAGCCATTTAAAGTTTTGGTGTTTTTTTTCCTATTTCAGCCTGCAAAAAAAATAGTGTATTTGTAAATAATATTACAAATTTGTACTTGTCGTAAAGAATAGACTGGCAGCTACAAAATGAGACCAAAATTTTGACAATCGGATAGAAATTGTGGACACAGTGAACGGTCAAAGCGAGAGATCTACAAAGCCTTAAAATTAAATCGTAAAAACGCCGAATTCGCACGTTTAAGGGGAGAAAAAGCCATTTAAAGTTTTGGTGTTTTTTCTCCTATTTCAACCTTCATAAAAAATAGTGTATTTGTAAATAATATTACAAATTTGTACTTGTCGTAAAGAATAGACTGGCAGCTACAAAATGAGACCCTAATTTTGACAACCGAATAGAAATTGTGGACACAGTGAGCGGTCAAAGCGAGAGATCTACCAAGCCTTAAAATTAAATCGTAAAAACGCCGAATTCGCACGTTTAAGGGGAGAAAAAGCCATTTAAAGTTTTGGTTTTTTTTCTCCTGTTTCAACCTTCATAAAAAAAGGTGTATTTGTAAATAATATTACAAATTTGTACTTGTCGTAAAGAATAGACTGGCAGCTACAAAATGAGACCAAAAATTTGACAATTGGATAGAAATTGTGGACACAGTGAACGGTCAAAGCGAGAGATCTACCAAGCCTTAAAATTAAATCGTAAAAACGCCGAATTCGCACGTTTAAGGGGAGAAAAAGCCCCTTAAAGTTTTGGTGTTTTTTCTCCTATTTCAACCTTCATAAAAAATAGTGTATTTGTAATTAATATTACAAATTTGTGCTTGTCGTAAAGAATAGACTGGCAGCTACAAAATGAGACCAACATTTTGACAATCGGATAGAAATTGTGGACACAGTGAACGGTCAAAGCGAGAGATCTACCAAGCCTTAAAATTAAATCGTAAAAACGCCGACTTCGCACGCTTAAGGGGAGAAAAAGCCATTTAAAGTTTTGGTGTTTTTTCTCCTATTTCAACCTTCATAAAAAATAGTGTATTTGTAAATAATATTACAAATTTGTACTTGTCGTAAAGAATAGACCGGCATCTACAAAATGAGACCAAAATTTTGAGAATCGGATAGAAATTGTAGACACAGTGAACAGTCAAAGCGAGAGATCTACCAAGCCTTAAAATTAAATCGTAAAAACGCCGAATTCGCACGTTTAAGAGGAGAAAAAGCCATTTAAAGTTTTGGTGTTTTTTTTCCTATTTCAGCCTTCATAAAAAATAGTGTATTTGTAAATAATATTACAAATTTGTACTTGTCGTTAAGAATAGACTGGCAGCTACAAAATGAGACCAAAATTTTGACAATCGGATTGAAATTGTGGACACGGTGAACGGTCAAAGCGAGAGATCTACCAAGCCTTAAAATTAAATCGTAAAAACGCCGAATTCGCACGTTTAAGGGGAGAAAAAGCCATTTAAAGTTTTGGTGTTTTTTCTCCTATTTCAACCTTCATAAAAAATAGTGTATTTGTAAATAATATTACAAATTTGTACTTGTCGTAAAGAATAGACTGGCAGCTACAAAATGAGACCAAAATTTTGACAATCGGATAGAAATTGTGGACACAGTGAACGGTCAAAGCGAGAGATCTACCAAGCCTTAAAATTATATCGTAAAAACGCCGACTTCGCTCGCTTAAGGGGAGAAAAAGCCATTTAAAGTTTTGGTGTTTTTTCTCCTATTTCAACCTTCATAAAAAATAGTGTATTTGTAAATAATATTACAAATTTGTACTTGTCGTAAAGAATAGACCGGCATCTACAAAATGAGACCAAAATTTTGAGAATCGGATAGAAATTGTAGACACAGTAAACAGTCAAAGCGAGAGATCTACCAAGCCTTAAAATTAAATCGTAAAAACGCCGAATTCGCACGTTTAAGAGGAGAAAAAGCCATTTAAAGTTTTGGTGTTTTTTTTCCTATTTCAGCCTTCATAAAAAATGGTGTATTTGTAAATAATATTACAAATTTGTACTTGTCGTTAAGAATAGACTGGCAGCTACAAAATGAGACCAAAATTTTGACAATCGGATTGAAATTGTGGACACGGTGAACGGTCAAAGCGAGAGATCTACCAAGCCTTAAAATTAAATCGTAAAAACGCCGAATTCGCACGTTTAAGGGGAGAAAAAGCCATTTAAAGTTTTGGTGTTTTTTTTCCTATTTCAGCCTTCATAAAAAATAGTGTATTTGTAAATAATATTACAAATTTGTACTTGTCGTGAAGAATAGACTGGCAGCTACAAAATGAGACCAAAATTTTGACAATCGGATAGAAATTGTGGACACAGTGAACGGTCAAAGCGAGAGATCTACCAAACCTTAAAATTAAATCGTAAAAACGCCGAATTCGCACGTTTAAGGGGAGAAAAAGCCATTTAAAGTTTTGGTGTTTTTTCTCCTATTTCAACCTTCATGAAAAATAGTGTATTTGTAAATAATATTACAAATTTGTACTTGTCGTAAAGAATAGTCTGGCAGCTACGATATGAGACCATAATTTTGACAATCGGATAGAAATTGTGGACACAGTGAACGGTCAAAGCGAGAGATCTACCAAGCCTTAAAATTAAATCGTAAAAACGCCGAATTCGCACGTTTAAGGGGAGAAAAAGCCATTTAAAGTTTTGGTGTTTTTTCTCCTATTTCAACCTTCATAAAAAAAAGTGTATTTGTAATAATATTACAAATTTGTACGTGTCATAAAGAATAGACTGGCAGCTACAAAATGAGACCAAAGTTTTGACAATCGGATAGAAATTGTGGACACTGTGAACGGTCAAAGCGAGAGATCTACCAAGCCTTAAAATTAAATCGTAAAAACGCCGAATTCGCACGTTTAAGGGGAGAAAAAGCCATTTAAAGTTTTGGTGTTTTTTTTCCTATTTCAGCCTTCATAAAAAATAGTGTATTTGTAAATAATATTACAAATTTGTACTTGTCGTGAAGAATAGACTGGCAGCTACAAAATGAGACCAAAATTTTGACAATCGGATAGAAATTGTGGACAGAGTGAACGGTCAAAGCGAGAGATCTACCAAGCCTTAAAATTAAATCGTAAAAACGCCGAATTCGCACGTTTAAGGGGAGAAAAAGCCATTTAAAGTTTTGGTGTTTTTTCTCCTATTTCAACCTTCATGAAAAATAGTGTATTTGTAAATAATATTACAAATTTGTACTTGTCGTAAAGAATAGTCTGGCAGCTACGAAATGAGACCATAATTTTGACAATCGGATAGAAATTGTGGACACAGTGAACGGTCAAAGCGAGAGATCTACCAAGCCTTAAAATTAAATCGTAAAAACGCCGAATTCGCACGTTTAAGGGGAGAAAAAGCCATTTAAAGTTTTGGTGTTTTTTCTCCTATTTCAACCTTCATAAAAAAAAGTGTATTTGTAATAATATTACAAATTTGTACGTGTCATAAAGAATAGACTGGCAGCTACAAAATGAGACCAAAGTTTTGACAATCGGATAGAAATTGTGGACACTGTGAACGGTCAAAGCGAGAGATCTACCAAGCCTTAAAATTAAATCGTAAAAACGCCGAATTCGCACGTTTAAGGGGAGAAAAAGCCATTTAAAGTTTTGGTGTTTTTTTTCCTATTTCAGCCTTCATAAAAAATAGTGTATTTGTAAATAATATTACAAATTTGTACTTGTCGTAAAGAATAGACTGGCAGCTACAAAATGAGACCAAAATTTTGACAATCGGATAGAAATTGTGGACACAGTGAACGGTCAAAGCGAGAGATCTACCAAGCCTTAAAATTAAATCGTAAAATTGCCGAATGTGCACGTTTAAGGGGAGAAAAAGCCATTTAAAGTTTTGGTGTTTTTTCTCCTATTTCAACCTTCATAAAAAAAAGTGTATTTGTAAATAATATTACAAATTTGTGTTTGTCGTAAAGAATAGACTGGCAGCTACAAAATGAGAGCAAAATTTTGACAATTGGATAGAAATTGTGGACACAGTGAACGGTCAAAGCGAGAGATCTACCAAGCCTTGAAATTAAATCGTAAAAACGCCGAATTCGCACGTTTAAGTGGAGAAAAAGCCGTTTAAAGTTTTGGTGTTTTTTCTCCTATTTCAACCTTCATGAAAAATAGTGTATTTGTAAATAATATTTCAAATTTGTAGTTGTCGTAAAGAATAGACTGGCAGCTACAAAATGAGACCAAAATTTTGACAATCGGATAGAAATTGTGGACACAGTGAACGGTCAAAGCGAGAGATCTACCAAGCCTTAAAGTTAAATCGAAAAAACGCCGAATTCGCACGTTTATGGGGAAAAAAAGCCATTTAAAGTTTTGGTGTTTTTTTTCCTATTTCAGCCTTCATCAAAAAAAGTGTTTTTGTAAATATTATTACAAATTTGTACTTGTCGTAAAGAATAGACTGGCAGCTACAAAATGAGACCAAAATTTTGACAATCGGATAGAAATTGTGGACACAGTGAACGGTCAAAGCGAGAGATCTACCAAGCTTTAAAATTAAATGGTAAAAGCGCCGAATTTGCACGTTTAAGGGGAGAAAAAGCCATTTAAAGTTTTGGTGTTTTTTCTCCTATTTCAACCTTCATAAAAAATAGTGTATTTGTAAATAATATTACAAATTTGTACTTGTCGTAAAGAATAGACTGGCAGCTACAAAATGAGACCAAAATTTTACAATCGGATGGAAATTGTAGACACAGTGAACGGTCAAAGCGAGAGATCTACCAAGCCTTAAAATTAAATCGTAACAACGCCGAATTCGCACGTTTAAGGGGAGAAAAAGCCATTTAAAGTTTTGGTGTTTTTTTCTCCTATTTCAACCTTCATAAAAAATAGTGTATTTGTAAATAATATTACAAATTTGTACTTGTCGTAAAGAATAGACTGGCAGCTACAAAATGAGACCAAAATTTTGACAATCGGATAGAAATTGTGGACACAGTGAACGGTCAAAGCGAGAGATCTACCAAGCCTTAAAATTAAATCGTAAAAACGCCGAATTCGCACGTTTGAGGGGAGAAAAAGCCATTTAAAGTTTTGGTGTTTTTTTTCCTATTTCAGCCTTCCTAAAAAATAGTGTATTTGTAAATAATATTACAAATTTGTACTTGTCGTAAAGAATAGACTGGCAGCTACAAAATGAGACCATAATTTTGACAATCGGATAGAAATTGTGGACACAGTGAACGGTCAAAGCGAGAGATCTACCAAGCCTTAAAATTAAATCGTAAAAACGCCGAATTTGCACATTTAAGGGGAGAAAAAGCCATTTAAAGTTTTGGTGTTTTTTCTCCTATTTCAACCTTCATAAAAAAAAGTGTATTTGTAAATCATATTACAAATTTGTACTTGTCGTAAAGAATAGACTGGCAGCTACAAAATGAGACCAAAATTTTGACAATCGGATAGAAATTGTGGACACAGTGAACGGTCAAAGCGAGAGATCTACCAAGCCTTAAAATTAAATCGTAAAAACGCCGAATTCGCACGTTTAAGGGGAGAAAAAGCCATATAAAGTTTTGGTGTTTTTTCTCCTATTTCACCCTTCATAAAAAATAGTGTGTTTGTAAATAATATTACAAATTTGTACTTGTCGTAAAGAATAGACTGGCAGCTACAAAATGAGACCAAAATTTTGACAATCGGGTAGAAATTGTGGACACAGTGAACGGTCAAAGCGAGAGATCTACCAAGCCTTAAAATTAAATCGTAAAAACGCCGAATTCGCACGTTTAAGGGGAGAAAAAGCCATTTAAAGTTTTGGTGTTTTTTCTCCTATTTCAACCTTCATGAAAAATAGTGTATTTGTAAATAATATTACAAATTTGTACTTGTCGTAAAGAATAGACTGGCAGCTACAAAATGAGAACAAAATTTTGAGAATCGGATAGAAATTGTGGACACAGTGAACGGTCAAAGCGAGAGATCTACCAAGCCTTAAAATTAAATCGTAAAAACGCCGAATTCGCACGTTTAAGGGGAGAAAAAGCCATTTAAAGTTTTGGTGTTTTTTCTCCTATTTCAACCTTCATGAAAAATAGTGTATTTGTAAATAATATTACAAATTTGTACTTGTCGTAAAGAATAGTCTGGCAGCTACGAAATGAGACCATAATTTTGACAATCGGATAGAAATTGTGGACACAGTGAACGGTCAAAGCGAGAGATCTACCAAGCCTTAAAATTAAATCGTAAAAACGCCGAATTCGCACGTTTAAGGGGAGAAAAAGCCATTTAAAGTTTTGGTGTTTTTTCTCCTATTTCAACCTTCATAAAAAAAAGTGTATTTGTAATAATATTACAAATTTGTACGTGTCATAAAGAATAGACTGGCAGCTACAAAATGAGACCAAAGTTTTGACAATCGGATAGAAATTGTGGACACTGTGAACGGTCAAAGCGAGAGATCTACCAAGCCTTAAAATTAAATCGTAAAAACGCCGAATTCGCACGTTTAAGGGGAGAAAAAGCCATTTAAAGTTTTGGTGTTTTTTTTCCTATTTCAGCCTTCATAAAAAATAGTGTATTTGTAAATAATATTACAAATTTGTACTTGTCGTAAAGAATAGACTGGCAGCTACAAAATGAGACCAACATTTTGACAATCGGATAGAAATTGTGGACACAGTGAACGGTCAAAGCGAGAGATCTACCAAGCCTTAAAATTAAATCGTAAAAACGCCGAATGTGCACGTTTAAGGGGAGAAAAAGCCATTTAAAGTTTTGGTGTTTTTTCTCCTATTTCAACCTTCATAAAAAAAAAGTGTATTTGTAAATAATATTACAAATTTGTGTTTGTCGTAAAGAATAGACTGGCAGCTACAAAATGAGAGCAAAATTTTGACAATTGGATAGAAATTGTGGACACAGTGAACGGTCAAAGCGAGAGATCTACCAAGCCTTAAAATTAAATCGTAAAAACGCCGAATTCGCACGTTTAAGTGGAGAAAAAGCCGTTTAAAGTTTTGGTGTTTTTTCTCCTATTTCAACCTTCATGAAAAATAGTGTATTTGTAAATAATATTTCAAATTTGTAGTTGTCGTAAAGAATAGACTGGCAGCTACAAAATGAGACCAAAATTTTGACAATCGGATAGAAATTGTGGACACAGTGAACGGTCAAAGCGAGAGATCTACCAAGCCTTAAAGTTAAATCGAAAAAACGCCGAATTCGCACGTTTAAGGGGAAAAAAAGCCATTTAAAGTTTTGGTGTTTTTTTTCCTATTTCAGCCTTCATCAAAAAAAGTGTTTTTGTAAATATTATTACAAATTTGTACTTGTCGTAAAGAATAGACTGGCAGCTACAAAATGAGACCAAAATTTTGACAATCGGATAGAAATTGTGGACACAGTGAACGGTCAAAGCGAGAGATCTACCAAGCTTTAAAATTAAATGGTAAAAGCGCCGAATTTGCACGTTTAAGGGGAGAAAAAGCCATTTAAAGTTTTGGTGTTTTTTCTCCTATTTCAACCTTCATAAAAAATAGTGTATTTGTAAATAATATTACAAATTTGTACTTGTCGTAAAGAATAGACTGGCAGCTACAAAATGAGACCAAAATTTTACAATCGGATGGAAATTGTAGACACAGTGAACGGTCAAAGCGAGAGATCTACCAAGCCTTAAAATTAAATCGTAACAACGCCGAATTCGCACGTTTAAGGGGAGAAAAAGCCATTTAAAGTTTTGGTGTTTTTTTCTCCTATTTCAACCTTCATAAAAAATAGTGTATTTGTAAATAATATTACAAATTTGTACTTGTCGTAAAGAATAGACTGGCAGCTACAAAATGAGACCAAAATTTTGACAATCGGATAGAAATTGTGGACACAGTGAACGGTCAAAGCGAGAGATCTACCAAGCCTTAAAATTAAATCGTAAAAACGCCGAATTCGCACGTTTGAGGGGAGAAAAAGCCATTTAAAGTTTTGGTGTTTTTTTTCCTATTTCAGCCTTCCTAAAAAATAGTGTATTTGTAAATAATATTACAAATTTGTACTTGTCGTAAAGAATAGACTGGCAGCTACAAAATGAGACCATAATTTTGACAATCGGATAGAAATTGTGGACACAGTGAACGGTCAAAGCGAGAGATCTACCAAGCCTTAAAATTAAATCGTAAAAACGCCGAATTTGCACATTTAAGGGGAGAAAAAGCCATTTAAAGTTTTGGTGTTTTTTCTCCTATTTCAACCTTCATAAAAAAAAGTGTATTTGTAAATCATATTACAAATTTGTACTTGTCGTAAAGAATAGACTGGCAGCTACAAAATGAGACCAAAATTTTGACAATCGGATAGAAATTGTGGACACAGTGAACGGTCAAAGCGAGAGATCTACCAAGCCTTAAAATTAAATCGTAAAAACGCCGAATTCGCACGTTTAAGGGGAGAAAAAGCCATATAAAGTTTTGGTGTTTTTTCTCCTATTTCAACCTTCATAAAAAATAGTGTGTTTGTAAATAATATTACAAATTTGTACTTGTCGTAAAGAATAGACTGGCAGCTACAAAATGAGACCAAAATTTTGACAATCGGGTAGAAATTGTGGACACAGTGAACGGTCAAAGCGAGAGATCTACCAAGCCTTAAAATTAAATCGTAAAAACGCCGAATTCGCACGTTTAAGGGGAGAAAAAGCCATTTAAAGTTTTGGTGTTTTTTCTCCTATTTCAACCTTCATGAAAAATAGTGTATTTGTAAATAATATTACAAATTTGTACTTGTCGTAAAGAATAGACTGGCAGCTACAAAATGAGAACAAAATTTTGAGAATCGGATAGAAATTGTGGACACAGTGAACGGTCAAAGCGAGAGATCTACCAAGCCTTAAAATTAAATCGTAAAAACGCCGAATTCGCACGTTTAAGGGGAAAAAAAGCCATTTAAAGTTTTGGTGTTTTTTTTCCTATTTCAGCCTTCATAAAAAATAGTGTATTTGTAAATAATATTACAAATTTGTACTTGTCGTGAAGAATAGACTGGCAGCTACAAAATGAGACCAAAATTTTGGCAATTGGATAGAAATTGTGGACACAGTGAACGGTCAAAGCGAGAGATCTACCAAGCCTTAAAATTAAATCGTAAAAACGCCGAATTCGCACGTTTAAGGGGAGAAAAAGCCATTTAAAGTTTTGGTGTTTTTTCTCCTATTTCAACCTTCATAAAAAATAGTGTATTTGTAAATAATATTACAAATTTGTACTTGTCGTAAAGAATAGACTGGCAGCTACAAAATGAGACCAAAATTTTGACAATCGGATAGAAATTGTGGACACAGTGAACGGTCAAAGCGAGAGATCTACCAAGCCTTAAAATTAAATCGTAAAAACGCCGAATTCGCACGTTTAAGGGGAGAAAAAGCCATTTAAAGTTTTGGTGTTTTTTCTCCTATTTCAACCTTCATAAAAAATAGTGTATTTGTAAATAATATCACAAATTTGTACTTGTCGTAAAGAATAGACTGGCAGCTACAAAATGAGACCAAAATTTTGACAATCGGATAGAAATTGTGGACACAGTGAACGGTCAAAGCGAGAGATCTACCAAGCCTTGAAATTAAATCGTAAAAACGCCGAATTCGCACGTTTAAGGGGAGAAAAAGCCATTTAAAGTTTTGGTGTTTTTTCTCCTATTTCAACCTTCATAAAAAATAGTGTATTTGTAAATAATATTACAAATTTGTACTTGTCGTAAAGAATAGACTGGCAGCTACAAAATGAGACCACAATTTTGACAATCGGATAGAAATTGTGGACACAGTGAACGGTCAAAGCTAGAGATCTACCAAGCCTTAAAATTAAATCGTTAAAACGCCGAATTCGCACGTTTAAGGGGAGAAAAAGCCATTTAAAGTTTTGGTGTTTTTTTTCTTATTTCAGCCTTCATAAAAAAATAGTGTATTTGTAAATAGTATCACAAATTTGTACTTGTCGTAAAGAATAGACTGGCAGCTACAAAATGAGACCAAAATTTTGACAATCGGATAGAAATTGTGGACACAGTGAACGGTCAAAGCGAGAGATCTACCAAGCCTTAAAATTAAATCGTAGAAATGCCGAATTCGCACGCTTAAGGGGAGAAAAAGCCATTTAAAGTTTTGGTGTTTTTTCTCCTATTTCAACCTTCATAAAAAATAGTGTATTTGTAAATAATACTACAAATTTGTACTTGTCGTAAAGAAAAGACCGGCATCTACAAAATGAGACCAAAATTTTGTGAATCGGATAGAAATTGCGGACACAGTGAACAGTCAAAGCGAGAGATCTACCAAGCCTTAAAATTGAATCGTAAAAACGCAGAATTCGCACGTTTAAGGGGAGAAAAAGCCATTTAAAGTTTTGGTGTTTTTTTTCCTATTTCAGCCTTCATAAAAAATAGTGTATTTGTTAATAATATTACAAATTTGTACTTGTCGTAAAGAATAGACTGGCAGCTACAAAATGAGACCAAAATTTTGACAATCGGATAGAAATTGTGGACACAGTGAACGGTCAAAGCGAGAGATCTACCAAGCCTTAAAATTAAATCGTGAAAACGCCGAATTCGCACGTTTAAGGGGAGAAAAAGCCATTTAAAGTTTTGGTGTTTTTTCTCCTATTTCAACCTTCGTAAAAAATAGTGTATTTGTAAATAATATTACAAATTTGTACTTGTCGTAAAGAATAGACTGGCAGCTACAAAATGAGACCAAAATTTTGACAATCGGATAGAAATTGTGGACACAGTGAACGGTCAAAGCGAGAGATCTACCAAGCCTTAAAATTAAATCGTGAAAACGCCGAATTCGCACGTTTAAGGGGAGAAAAAGCCATTTAAAGTTTTGGTGTTTTTTCTCCTATTTCAACCTTCATGAAAAATAGTGTATTTGTAAATAATATTACAAATTTGTACTTGCCGTAAAGAATAGACTGGCAGCTACAAAATGAGACCAAAATTTTGAGAATTGGATAGAAATTGTGGACACAGTGAACGGTCAAAGCGAGAGATCTACCAAGCCTTAAAATTAAATCGTAAAAACGCCGAATTCGCACGTTTAAGGGGAAAAAAAGCCATTTAAAGTTTTGGTGTTTTTTTTCCTATTTCAGCCTTCATAAAAAATAGTGTATTTGTAAATAATATTACAAATTTGTACTTGTCGTAAAGAATAGACTGGCAGCTACAAAATGAGACCAAAATTTTGACAATCGGATAGAAATTGTGGACACAGTGAACGGTCAAAGCGAGAGATCTACCAAGCCTTAAAATTAAATCGTAAAAACGCCGAATTCGCACGTATAAGTGGAGAAAAAGCCATTTAAAGTTTTGGTGTTTTTTCTCCTATTTCAACCTTCAGAAAAAAAAATGTATGTGTAAATAATATTACAAATTTGTACTTGTCGTAAAGAATAAACTGGCAGCTACAAAATGAGACCAAAATTTTGACAATCGGATAGAAATTGTGGACACAGTGAACGGTCAAAGCGAGAGATCTACCAAACCTTAAAATTAAATCGTAAAAACGCCGAATTCGCACGTTTAAGGGGAAAAAAAGCCATTTAAAGTTTTGGTGTCTTTTTCCTATTTCAGCCTTCATAAAAAATAGTGTATTTGTAAATAATATTACAAATTTGTACTTGTCATAAAGAATAGACTGGCAGCTACAAAATGAGACCAAAATTTTGACAATCGGATAGAAATTGTGGACACAGTGAACGGTCAAAGCGAGAGATCTACCAAGCCTTAAAATTATATCGTAAAACGCCGAATTCGCACGTTTAAGGGGAGAAAAAGCCATTTAAAGTTTTGGTGTTTTTTTTCCTATTTCAGCCTTCATAAAAAATAGTGTATTTGTAAATAATATCACAAATTTTGACAATCGGATAGAAATTGTGGACACAGTGAACGGTCAAAGCGAGAGATCTACCAAGCCTTAAAATTATATCGTAAAACGCCGAATTCGCACGTTTAAGGGGAAAAAAAGCCATTTAAAGTTTTGGTGTCTTTTTCCTATTTCAGCCTTCATAAAAATTAGTGTATTTGTAAATAATATCACGAATTTGTACTTGTCGTAAAGAATAGACTGGCAGCTACAAAATGAGACCAAAATTTTGACAATCGGATAGAAATTGTGGACACAGTGAACGGTCAAAGCGAGAGATCTACCAAGCCTTAAAATTAAATCGTAAAAACGCCGAATTCGCACGCTTAAGGGGAGAAAAAGCCATTTAAAGTTTTGGTGTTTTTTCTCCTATTTCAACCTTCATAAAAAATAGTGTATTTGTAAATAATATTACAAATTTGTACTTGTCGTAAAGAATAGACCGGCATCTACAAAATGAGACCAAAATTTTGAGAATCGGATGGAAATTGCGGACACAGTGAACAGTCAAAGCGAGAGATCTACCAAACCTTAAAATTAAATCGTAAAAACGCCGAATTCGCACGTTTAAGGGGAGAAAAAGCCATTTAAAGTTTTGGTGTTTTTTTTTCCTATTTCAGCCTTCATAAAAAATAGTGTATTTGTAAATAATGTTACAAATTCGTACTTGTCGTAAAGAATAGACTGGCAGCTACAAAATGAGACCAAAATTTGGAGAATCGGATAGAAATTGTGGACACAAATAACGGTCAAAGCGAGAGATCTACCAAGCCTTAAACTTAAATCGTAAAATCGCCGAATTCACACGTTTAAGGGGAGAAAAAGCCATTTAAAGTTTTGGTGTTTTTTCTCCTATTTCAACCTTCATAACAAATAGTGGTTTTGTAAATAATATTACAAATTTGTACTTGTCGTAAAGAATAGACTGGCAGCTACAAAATGAGACCAAAATTTTGACAATCGGATAGAAATTGTGGACACAGTGAACGGTCAAAGCGAGAGATCTACCAAGCCTTAAAATTAAATCGTAAAAATGCCGAATTCACACGTTTAAGGGGAGAAAAAGCCATTTAAAGTTTTGGTGTTTTTTCTCCTATTTCAACCTTCATAAAAAATAGTGTATTTGTAAATAATATTACAAATTTGTACTTGTCATACAGAATAGACTGGCAGCTACAAAATGAGACCAAAATTTTGACAATCGGATAGAAATTGTGGACACAGTGAACGGTCAAAGCGAGAGATCTACCAAGCCTTAAAATTAAATCGTAAAAACGCCGAATTCGCACGTTTAAGGGGAGAAAAAGCCATTTAAAGTTTTGGTGTTTTTTTTCCTTTTTCAGCCTTCATAAAAAATAGTGTATTTGTAAATAATATTACAAAATTGTACTTGTCGTAAAGAATAGACTGGCAGCTACAAAATGAGACCAAAATTTTGACAATCGGATAGAAATTGTGGACACAGTGAACGGTCAAAGCGAGAGATCTACCAAGCCTTAAAATTAAATCGTAAAAACAGCGAATTCGCACGTTTAAGGGGAGAAAAAGCCATTTAACGTTTTGGTGTTTTTTCTCCTATTTCAACCTTCATAAAAAATAGTGTATTTGTAAATAATATTACAAATTTGTACTTGTCGTAAAGAATAGACTGGCAGCTACAAAATGAGACCAAAATTTTGACAATCGGATAGAAATTGTGGACACAGTGAACGGTCAAAGCGAGAGATCTACCAAGCCTTAAAATTAAATCGTAAAAACGCCGAATTCGCACGTTTAAGGGGAGAAAAAGCCATTTAAAGTTTTGGTGTTTTTTCTCCTAATTCAACCTTCATAAAAAATAGCGTATTTGTAAATAATATTACAAATTTGTACTTGTCGTAAAGAATAGACTGGCAGCTACAAAATGAGACCAAAATTTTGACAATCGGATAGAAATTGTGGACACAGTGAACGGGCAAAGCGAGAGATCTACCAAGCCTTAAAATTAAATCGTAAAAACGCCGAATTCGCACGTTTAAGGGGAGAAAAAGCCATTTAAAGTTTTGGTGTTTTTTCTCCTATTTCAACCTTCATGAAAAATAGTGTATTTGTAAATAATATTACAAATTTGTACTTGTCGTAAAGAATAGACTGGCAATTACAAAATGAGACCAAAATTTTGACAATCGGATAGAAATTGTGGACACAGTGAACGGTCAAATCGAGAGATCTACCAAGCCTTAAAATTAAATCGAAAAAACGCCGAATTCGCACGTTTAAGGGGAGAAAAAGCCATTTAAAGTTTTGGTGTTTTTTTTCCTATTTCAGCCTTCATAAAAAATAGTGTTTTTGTAAATAATATTACAAATTCGTACTTGTCGTAAAGAATAGACTGGCAGCTACAAAATGAGACCAAAATTTTGACAATCGGATAGAAATTGTGGACACAGTGAACGGTCAAAGCGAGAGATCTACCAAGCCTTAAAATTAAATCGTAAAAACGCCGAACTCGCACGTTTAAGGGGAGAAAAAGCCATTTAAAGTTTTGGTGTTTTTTCTCCTATTTCAACCTTCATAAAAAATGGTGTATTTGTAAATAATATTACAAATTTGTACTTGTCGTAAAGAATAGACTGGCAGCTACAAAATGAGACCACAATTTTAACAATCGGATAGAAATTGTGGACACAGTGAACGGTCAAAGCGAGAGATCTACCAAGCCTTAAAATTAAATCGTAAAAACGCCGAATTCGCACGTTTAAGGGGAGAAAAAGCCATTTAAAGTTTGGTGTTTTTTTTCCTATTTCAACCTTCATAAAAAATAGTGTATTTGCAAATAATATTACAAATTTGTACTTGTCGTAAAGAATAGACTGGCAGCTACAAAATGAGACCACAATTTTGACAATCGGATAGAAATTGTGGACACAGTGAACGGTCAAAGCGAGAGATCTACCAAGCCTTAAAATTAAATCGTAAAAACGCCGAATTCGCACGTTTAAGGGGAGAAAAAGCCATTTAAAGTTTTGGTGTTTTTTCTCCTATTTCAACCTTCATAAAAAATAGTGCATTTGTAAATAATATTACAAATTTGTATTTGTCGTAAAGAATAGACTGGCAGCTACAAAATGAGACCAAAATTTTGACAATCGGATAGAAATTGTGGACACAGTGAACGGTCAAAGCGAGAGATCTACCAAGCCTTAAAATTAAATCGTAAAAACGCCGAATTCGCACGTTTAAGGGGAGAAAAAGCCATTTAAAGTTTTGGTGTTTTTTCTCCTATTTCAGCCTTCATAAAAAATAGTGTATTTGTAAATAACATTACAAATTTGTACTTGTCGTAAAGAATAGACTGGCAGCTACAAAATGAGACCAAAATTTTGACAATCGGATAGAAATTGTGAACACAGTGAACGGTCAAAGTGAGAGATCTACCAAGCCTTAAAATTAAATCGTAAAAACGCCGAACTCGCACGATTAAGGGGAGAAAAAGCCATTTAAAGTTTTGGTGTTTTTTTTCCTATTTGAGCCTTCATAAAAAAGAGTGTGTTTGTAAATAATATCACAAATTTGTACTTGTCGTAAAGAATAGACTGGCAGCTACAAAATGAGACCAACATTTTGTCAATCGGATAGAAATTGTGGACACAGTGAACGGTCAAAGCGAAAGATCTACCAAGCCTCAAAATTAAATCGTAAAAACGCTGAATTCGCACGTTTAAGGGGAGAAAAAGCCATGTAAAGTTTTGGTGTTTTTTCTCCTATTTCAACCTTCATAAAAAATAGTGTATTTGTAAATAACGTTACGAATTCGTACTTGTCGTAAAGAATAGACTAGCAGCTACAAAATGAGACCAAAATTTTGACAATCGGATAGAAATTGTGGACACAGTGAACGGTCAAAGCGAGAGATCTACCAAGCTTTAAAATTAAATCGTAAAAATGCCGAATTCGCACTTTTAAGGGGAGAAAAAGCCATTTAAAGTTTTGGTGTTTTTTCTCCTATTTCAACCTTCATAACAAATAGTGTATTTGTAAATAATATTACAAATTTGTACTTGTCGTAAAGAATAGACTGGCAGCTACAAAATGAGACCAAAATTTTGACAATCGGATATAAATTGTGGGCACTGTGAACGGTCAAAGCGAGAGATCTACCAAGCCTTAAAATTAAATCGTAAAAACGCCGAATTCGCACGTTTAAGGGGAGAAAAAGCCATTTAAAGTTTTGGTGTTTTTTCTCCTATTTCAACCTTCATAAAAAATAGTGTATTTGCAAATAATATTACAAATTTGTACTTGTCGTAAAGAATAGACTGGCAGCTACAAAATGAGACCAAAGTTTTGACAATCGGATAGAAATTGTGGACACAGTGAACGGTCAAAGCGAGAAATCTACCAAGCCTCAAAATTAAATCGTAAAAACGCTGAATTCGCACGTTTAAGGGGAGAAAAAGCCATTTAAAGTTTTGGTGTTTTTTCTCCTATTTCAACCTTCATAAAAAATAGTGTATTTGTAAATAATATTACAAATTTGTACTTGTCGTAAAGAATAGACTGGCAGCTACAAAATGAGACCAAAATTTTGACAATCGGATAGAAATTGTGGACACTCTGAACGGTCAAAGCGAGAGATCTACTAAGCCTTAAAATTAAATCGTAAAAATGCCGAATTCGCACGTTTAAGGGGAGAAAAAGCCATTTAAAGTTTTGGTGTTTTTTCTCCTATTTCAGCGTTCATAAAAAATAGTGTATTTGTAAATAATATTACAAATTTGTACTTGTCGTAAAGAATAGACTGGCAGCTACAAAATGAGACCAAAATTTTGACAATCGGATAGAAATTGTGGACACAGTGAACGGTCAAAGCGAGAAATCTACCAAGCTTTAAAATTAAATCGTAAAAACGCTGAATTCGCACGTTTAAGGGGAGAAAAAGCCATTTAAAGTTTTGGTGTTTTTTTTCCTATTTCAGCCTTCATAAAAAATAGTGTATTTGTAAATAATATTACAAGTTTGTAGTTGTCGTAAAGAATAGACTGGCAGCTACAAAATGAGACCAAAATTTTGACAATCGGATAGAAATTGTGGACACAGTGAACGGTCAAAGCGAGAGATCTACCAAGCCTTAAAATTAAATCGTAAAAACGCCGAATTCGCACGTTTAAGGGGAGAAAAAGCCATTTAAAGTTTTGGTGTTTTTTCTCCCATTTCAACCTTCATAAAAAAAAGTGTATTTGTAAATAATATTACAAATTTGTACTCGTCGTAAAGAATAGACTGGCAACTACAAAATGAGACCAAAATTTTGACAATCGGATAGAAATTGTGGACACAGTGAACGGTCAAAGCGAGAGATCTGGCAAGCCTTAAAATTAAATCGTAAAAACGCCGAATTCGCACGTTTAAGGGGAGAAAAAGCCATTTAAAGTTTTGGTGTTTTTTCTCCTATTTCAACCTTCATAAAAAATAGTGTATTTGTAAATAATATTACAAAATTGTACTTGTCGTAAAGAATAGACTGGCAGCTACAAAATGAGACCAAAATTTTGACAATCGGATAGAAATTGTGGACACAGTGAACGGTCAAAGCGAGAGATCTACCAAGCCTTAAAATTAAATCGTAAAAACGCCGAATTCGCACGCTTAAGGGGAGAAAAAGCCATTTAAAGTTTTGGTGTTTTTTTTCCTACTTCAGCCTTCATAAAAAATAGTGTATTTGTAAATAATATTTCGAATTTGTTTTTGTCGTAAAGAATAGACTGGCAACTACAAAATGAGACCAAAATTTTGACAATCGGATAGAAATTGTGGACACAGTGAACGGTCAAAGCGAGAGATCTACCAAGCCTTAAAATTAAATCGTAAAAACGCCGAATCCGCACGTTTAAGGGGAGAAAAAGCCATTTAAAGTTTTGGTGTTTTTTCTCCTATTTCAACCTTCATAAAAAATAGTGTATTTGTAAATAATATTACAAATTTGTACTTGTCGTAAAGAATAGACTGGCAGCTACAAAATGAGACCAAAATTTTGACAATCGGATAGAAATTGTGGACACAGTGAACGGTCAAAGCGAGAGGTCTACCAAGCCTTAAAATTAAATCGTAAAAACGCCGAATTTGCACGTTTAAGGGGTAGAAAAAGCCATCTGAAGTTTTGGTGTTTTTTCTCCTATTTCAACCTTCATAAAAAATAGTGTATTTGTAAATAATATTACAAATTTGTACTTGTCGTAAAGAATAGACTGGCAGCTACAAAATGAGACCAAAATTTTGACAATCGGATACAAATTGTGGACACAGTGAACAGTCAAAGCGAGAGATCTACCAAGCCTTAAAATTAAATCGTAAAAACGCCGAATTCGCACGTTTAAGGGGAGAAAAAGCCATTTAAAGTTTTGGTGTTTTTTTTTCCTATTTCAGCCTTCATAAAAAATAGTGTATTTGTAAATAATATTACAAATTTGTACTTGTCGTAAAGAATAGACTGGCAGCTACAAAATGAGACCAAAATTTTGACAATCGGATAGAAATTGTGGACACAGTGAACAGTCAAAGCGAGAGATCTACCAAGCCTTAAAATTAAATCGTAAAAACGCCGAATTCGCACGTTTAAGGGGAGAAAAAGCCATTTAAAGTTTTGGTGTTTTTTCTCCTATTTCAACCTTCATAAAAAATAGTGTTTTTGTAAATAATATTACAAATTTGTACTTGTCGTTAAGAACAGACTGGCAGTAATAAAATGAGACCAAAATTTTGACAATCGGATAGAAATTGTGGACACAGTGAACGGTCAAAGCGAGAGATCTGCCAAGCCTTAAAATTAAATCGTAAAAACGCCGAATTCGCACGTTTAAGGGGAGAAAAAGCCATTTAAAGTGTTGGTGTTTTTTCTCCTATTTCAACCTTCATAAAAAATAGTGTATTTGTAAATAATATTACAAATTTGTACTTGTCGTAAAGAATAGACTGGCAGCTACAAAATGAGGCCAAAATTTTGACAATCGGATAGAAATTGTGGACACAGTGAACAGTCAAAGCGAGAGATCTACCAAGCCTTAAAATTAAATCGTAAAAACGCCGAATTCGCACGTTTAAGGGGAGAAAAAGCCATTTAAAGTTTTGGTGTTTTTTTCCTATTTCAGCCTTCATAAAAAATAGTGTATTTGTAAATAATATTACAAATTTGTACTTGTCGTAAAGAATAGACTGGCAGCTACAAAATGAGACCAAAATTTTGACAATCGGATAGAAATTGTGGACACAGTGAACGGTCAAAGCGAGAGATCTACCAAGCCTTAAAATTAAATCGTAAAAACGCCGAATTCGCACGTTTAAGGGGAGAAAAAGCCATTTAAAGTTTCGGTGTTCTTCTCCTATTTCAACCTTCATAAAAAATAGTGTATTTGTAAATAATATTACAAATTTGTACTTGTCGTAAAGAATAGACTGGCAGCTACAAAATGAGACCAAAATTTTGACAATCGGATAGAAATTGTGGACACAGTGAACGGTCAAAGCGAGAAATCTACCAAGCCTTAAAATTAAATCGTAAAAACGCCGAATTCACACGTTTAAGGGGAGAAAAAGCCATTTAAAGTTTTGGTGTTTTTTCTCCTATTTCAACCTTCATAAAAAATAGTGTATTTGTAAATAATATTACAAATTTGTACTTGTCGTAAAGAATAGACTGGCAGCTACAAAATAAGACCACAATTTTGACAATCGGATAGAAATTGTGGACACAGTGACCGGTCAAAGCGAGAGATCTACCAAGCCTTAAAATTAAATCGTAAAAACGCCGAATTCGCACGTTTAAGGGGAGAAAAAGCCATTTAAAGTTTTGGTGTTTTTTCTCCTATTTCAACCTTTATAAAAAATAGTGTATTTGTAAATAATATTACAAATTTGTACTTGTCGTAAAGAATAGACTGGCAGCTACAAAATGAGACCAAAATTTTGACAATCGGATAGAAATTGTGGACACAGTGAACGGTCAAAGCGAGAGATCTACCAAGCCTTAAAATTAAATCGTAAAAACGCCGAATTCGCACGTTTAAGGGGAGAAAAAGCCATTTAAAGTTTTGGTGTTTTTTTTTCCTATTTCAGCCTTCATAAAAAATAGTGTATTTGTAAATAATATTACAAATTTAAACTTGTCGTAAAGAATAGACTGGCAGCTACAAAATGAGACCAAAATTTTGACAATCGGATAGAAATTGTGGACACAGTGAACGGTCAAAGCGAGAGATCTACCAAGCCTTAAAATTAAATCGTAAAAACGCCGAATTCGCACGTTTAAGGGGAGAAAGAGCCATTTAAAGTTTTGGTGTTTTTTTTCCTATTTCAGCCTTCATAAAAAATTGTGTATTTGTAAATAATATTACAAATTTGTACTTGTCGTAAAGAATAGCCTGGCAGCTACAAAATGAGACCAAAATTTTGACAATCGGATAGAAATTGTGGACACAGTGAACGGTCAAAGCGAGAGATCTACCAAGCCTTAAAATTAAATCGTAAAAACGTCGAATTCGCACGTTTAAGGGGAGAAAAAGCCATTTAAAGTTTTGGTGTTTTTTCTCCTATTTGAACCTTCATAAAAAAAAGTGTATTTGTAAATAATATTACAAATTTGTACTTGTCGTAAAGAATAGACTGGCAGCTACAAAATGAGACCAAAATTTTGACAATCGGATAGAAATTGTGGACACAGTGAACGGTCAAAGCGAGAGATCTACCAAGCCTTAAAATTAAATCGTAAAAACGCCGAATTCGCACGTTTAAGGGGAGAAAAAGCCATTTAAAGTTTTGGTGTTTTTTCTCCTATTTCAACCTTCATAAAAAATAGTGTATTTGTAAATAATATTACAAATTTGTACTTGTCGTAAAGAATAGACTAGCAGCTACAAAATGAGACCAAAATTTTGACAATCGGATAGAAATTGTGGACGCAGTGAACGCTCAAAGCGAGAGATCTACCAAGCCTTAAAATTAAATCGTAAAAACGCCGAATTCGCACGTTCAAGGGGAGAAAAAGCCATTTAAAGTTTTGGTGTTTTTTCTCTTATTTCAACCTTCATAAAAAATAGTGTATTTGTAAATAATATTACAAATTTGTACTTGTCGTAAAGAATAGACTGGCAGCTACAAAATGAGACCAAAATTTTGACAATCGGATAGAAATTGTGGACACAGTGAACGGTCAAAGCGAGAAATCTACCAAGCCTTAAAATTAAATCGTCAAAACGCCGAATTCGCACGTTTAAGGGGAGAAAAAGCCATTTAAAGTTTTGGTGTTTTTTTTCCTATTTCAGCCTTCATAAAAAATAGTGTATTTGTAAATAATATTACAAATTTGTACTTGTCGTAAAGAATAGACTGGCAGCTACAAAATGAGACCAAAATTTTGACAATCGGATAGAAATTGTGGACACAGTGAACGGTCAAAGCGAGAGATCTACCAAGCCTTAAAATTAAATCTTAAAAACGCCGGATTTGCACGTTTAGGGGGAGAAAAAGCCATTTAAAGTTTTGGTGTTTTTTCTCCTATTTCAACCTTCATAAAAAATAGTGTATTTGTAAATAATATTACAAATTTGTACTTGTCGTAAAGAATAGATTGGCAGCTACAAAATGAGACCAAAATTTTGACAATCGGATAGAAATTGTGGACACAGTGAACGGTCAAAGCGAGAGATCTACCAAGCCTTAAAATTAAATCGTAAAAACGCCGAATTCGCACGTTTAAGGGGAGAAAAAGCCATTTAAAGTTTTGGTGTTTTTTCTCCTATTTGAACCTTCATAAAAAATAGTGTATTTGTAAATAATATTACAAATTTGTATTTGTCGTAAAGAATAGACTGGCAGCTACAAAATGAGACCAAAATTTTGACAATCGGATAGAAATTGTGGACACAGTGAACGGTCAAAGCGAGAGATCTACCAAGCCTTAAAATTAAATCGTAAAAACGCCGAATTCGCACGCTTAAGGGGAGAAAAAGCCATTTAAAGTTTTGGTGTTTTTTTTTCCTATTTCAGCCTTCATAAAAAATAGTGTATTTGTAAATAATATTACAAATTTGTACTTGTCGTAAAGAATAGACTGGCAGCTACAAAATGAGACCAAAATTTTGACAATCGGATAGAAATTGTGGACACAGTGAACGGTCAAAGCGAGAGATCTACCAAGCCTTAAAATTAAATCGTAAAAACGCCGAATTCGCACGTTTAAGGGGAGAAAAAGCCATCTGAAGTTTTGGTGTTTTTTCTCCTATTTCAACCTTCATAAAAAATAGTGTATTTGTAAATAATATTACAAATTTGTACTTGTCGTAAAGAATAGACTGGCAGCTACAAAATGAGACCAAAATTTTGACAATCGGATAGAAATTGTGGACACAGTGAACGGTCAAAGCGAGAGATCTACCAAGCCTTAAAATTAAATCGTAAAAACGCGTAATTCGCACGTTTAAGGGGAGAAAAAGCCATTTAAAGTTTTGGTGTTTTTTTTTCCTATTTCAGCCTTCATAAAAAATAGTGTATTTGTAAATAATATTACAAATTTGTACTTGTCGTAAAGAATAGACTGGCAGCTACAAAATGAGACCAAAATTTTGACAATCGGATAGAAATTGTAGACACAGTGAACAGTCAAAGCGAGAGATCTACCAAGCCTTAAAATTAAATCGTAAAAACGCCGAATTTGCACGCTTAAGTGGAGAAAAAGCCATTTAAAGTTTTGGTGTTTTTTCTCCTATTTCAACCTTCATAAAAAATAGTGTATTTGTAAATAATATTACAAATTTGTACTTGTCGTAAAGAATAGACTGGCAGCTACAAAATGAGACCAAAATTTTGACAATCGGATAGAAATTGTGGACACAGTGAACGGTCAAAGCGAGAGATCTACCAAGCCTTAAAATTAAATCGTAAAAACGCCGAATTCGCACGTTTAAGGGGAGAAAAAGCCATTTAAAGTTTGGTGTTTTTTTTCCTATTTCAGCCTTCATAAAAGATAGTGTATTTGTAAATAATATTACAAATTTGTACTTGTCGTAAAGAATAGACTGGCAGCTACAAAATGAGACCAAAATTTTGACAATCGGATAGAAATTGTGGACACAGTGAACGGTCAAAGCGAGAGATCTACCAAGCCTTAAAATTAAATCGTAAAAACGCCGAATTCGCACGTTTAAGGGGAGAAAAAGCCATTTAAAGTTTTGGTGTTTTTTCTCCTATTTCAACCTTCATAAAAAAACGTGTATTTGTAAATAATATTACAAATTTGTACTTGTCGTAAAGAATAGACTGGCAGCTACAAAATGAGACCAAAATTTTGACAATCGGATAGAAATTGTGGACACAGTGAACGGTCAAAGCGAGAGATCTGCCAAGCCTTAAAATTAAATCGTAAAAACGCCGAATTCGCACGTTTAAGGGAAGAAAAAGCCATTTAAAGTTTTGGTGTTTTTTCTCCTATTTCAACCTTCATAAAAAATAGTGTATTTGTAAATAATATGACAAATTTGTACTTGTCGTAAAGAATAGACTGGCAGCTACAAAATGGGACCAAAATTTTGACAATCGGATAGAAATTGTGGACACATTGAACAGTCAAATCGAGAGATCTACCAAGCCTTAAAATTAAATCGTAAAAACGCCGAATTCGCACGTTTAAGGGGAGAAAAAGCCATTTAAAGTTTTGGTGTTTTTTTTCCTATTTCAGCCTTCATAAAAAATAGTGTATTTGTAAATAATATTACAAATTTGTACTTGTCGTAAAGAATAGACTGGCAGCTACAAAATGAGACCAAAATTTTGACAATCGGATAGAAATTGTGGACACAGTGAACGGTCAAAGCGAGAGATCTACCAAGCCTTAAAATTAAATCGTAAAAACGCCGAATTCGCACGTTTAAGGGGAGAAAAAGCCATTTAAAGTTTTGGTGTTCTTCTCCTATTTCAACCTTCAAAAAAAATAGTGTATTTGTAAATAATATTACAAATTTGTACTTGTCGTAAAGAATAGACTGGCAGCCACAAAATGAGACCAAAATTTTGACAATCGGATAGAAATTGTGGACACAGTGAACGGTCAAAGCGAGAGATCTACCAAGCCTTAAAATTAAATCGTAAAAACGCCGAATTCGCACGCTTAAGGGGAGAAAAAGCCATTTAAAGTTTTGGTGTTTTTTTCCTATTTCAGCCTTCATAAAAAATAGTGTATTTGTAAATAATATTACAAATTTGTACTTGTCGTAAAGAATAGACTGGCAGCTACAAAATGAGACCAAAATTTTGACAATCGGATAGAAATTGTGGACACAGTGAACGGTCAAAGCGAGAGATCTACCAAGCCTTAAAATTAAATCGTAAAAACGCCGAATTCGCACGTTTAAGGGGGGAAAAAGCCATCTGAAGTTTTGGTGTTTTTTCTCCTATTTCAACCTTCATAAAAAATAGTGTATTTGTAAATAATATTACAAATTTGTACTTGTCGTAAAGAATAGACTGGCAGCTACAAAATGAGACCAAAATTTTGACAATCGGATACAAATTGTGGACACAGTGAACAGTCAAAGCGAGAGATCTACCAAGCCTTAAAATTAAATCGTAAAAACGCCGAGTTCGCACGTTTAAGGGGAGAAAAAGCCATTTAAAGTTTTGGTGTTTTTTTTTCCTATTTCAGCCTTCATAAAAAATAGTGTATTTGTAAAGTATATTACAAATTTGTACTTGTCGTAAAGAATAGACTGGCAGCTACAAAATGAGACCAAAATTTTGACAATCGGATAGAAATTGTGGACACAGTGAACAGTCAAAGCGAGAAATCTACCAAGCCTTAAAATTAAATCGTAAAAACGCCGAATTCGCACGTTTAAGGGGAGAAAAAGCCATTTAAAGTTTTGGTGTTTTTTCTCCTATTTCAACCTTCATAAAAAATAGTGTATTTGTAAATAATATTACAAATTTGTACTTGTCGTAAAGAATAGACTGGCAGCTACAAAATGAGACCAAAATTTTGACAATCGGATAGAAATTGTGGACACAGTGAACGGTCAAAGCGGGAGATCTACCAAGCCTTAAAATTAAATCGTAAAAACGCCAAATTCGCACGTTTAAGGGGAGAAAAAGCCATTTAAAGTTTTGGTGTTTTTTTTCCTATTTCAGCCTTCATAAAAGATAGTGTATTTGTATATAATATTACAAATTTGTACTTGTCGTAAAGAATAGACTGGCAGCTACAAAATGAGACCAAAATTTTGACAATCGGATAGAAATTGTGGACACAGTGAACGGTCAAAGCGAGAAATCTACCAAGCCTTAAAATTAAATCGTAAAAACGCCGAATTCGCACGTTTAAGGGGAGAAAAAGCCATTTAAAGTTTTGGTGTTTTTTCTCCTATTTCAACCTTCATAAAAAATAGTGTATTTGTAAATAATATTACAAATTTGTACTTGTCGTAAAGAATAGACTGGCAGCTACAAAATGAGACCAAAATTTTGACAATCGGATAGAAATTGTGGACACAGTGAACGGTCAAAGCGAGAGATCTACCAAGCCTTAAAATTAAATCGTAAAAACGCCGAATTCGCACGTTTAAGGGGAGAAAAAGCCATTTAAAGTTTTGGTGTTTTTTCTCCTATTTCAACCTTCATAAAAAATAGTGTATTTGTAAATAATATGACAAATTTGTACTTGTCGTAAAGAATAGACTAGCAGCTACAAAGTGGGACCAAAATTTTGACAATCGGATAGAAATTGTGGACACAGTGAACAGTCAAAGCGAGAGATCTACCAAGCCTTAAAATTAAATCGTAAAAACGCCGAATTCGCACGTTTAAGGGGAGAAAAAGCCATTTAAAGTTTTGGTGTTTTTTTTCCTATTTCAGCCTTCATAAAAAATAGTGTATTTGTAAATAATATTACAAATTTGTACTTGTCGTAAAGAATAGACTGGCAGCTACAAAATGAGACCAAAATTTTGACAATCGGATAGAAATTGTGGACACAGTGAACGGTCAAAGCGAAGGATCTACCAAGCCTTAAAATTAAATCGTAAAAACGCCAAATTCGCACGTTTAAGGGGAGAAAAAGCCATTTAAAGTTTTGGTGTTCTTCTCCTATTTCAACCTTCATAAAAAATAGTGTATTTGTAAATAATATTACAAATTTGTACTTGTCGTAAAGAATAGACTGGCAGCTACAAAATAAGACCAAAATTTTGACAATCGGATAGAAATTGTGGACACAGTGAACGGTCAAAGCGAGAGATCTACCAAGCCTTAAAATTAAATCGTAAAAACGCCGAATTCGCACGTTTAAGGGGAGAAAAAGCCATTTAAAGTTTTGGTGTTTTTTCTCCTATTTCAACCTTCATAAAAAATAGTGTATTTGTAAATAATATTACAAATTTGTACTTGTCGTAAAGAATAGACTGGCAGCTACAAAATGAGACCAAAATTTTGACAATCGGATAGAAATTGTGGACGCAGTGAACGCTCAAAGCGAGAGATCTACCAAGCCTTAAAATTAAATCGTAAAAACGCCGAATTCGCACGTTCAAGGGGAGAAAAAGCCATTTAAAGTTTTGGTGTTTTTTCTCCTATTTCAACCTTCATAAAAAATATTGTATTTGTAAATAAAATTACAAATTTGTACTTGTCGTAAAGAATAGACTGGCAGCTACAAAATGAGACCAAAATTTTGACAATCGGATAGAAATTGTGGACACAGTGAACGGTCAAAGCGAGAGATCTACCAAGCCTTAAAATTAAATCGTAAAAACGCCGAATTTGCACGTTTAAGGGGAGAAAAAGCCATTTAAAGTTTTGGTGTTTTTTCTCCTATTTCAACCTTCATAAAAAAAAGTTGTTTTTGTAAATAATATTAAAAATTTGTACTTGTCGTAAAGAATAGACTGGCAGCTACAAAATGAGACCAAAATTTTGACAATCGGATAGAAATTGTGAACACAGTGAACGGTCAAAGCGAGAGATCTACCAAGCCTTTAAATTAAATCGTAAAAACGCCGAATTCGCACGTTTAAGGGGAGAAAAAGCCATTTAAAGTTTTGGTGTTTTTTCTCCTATTTCAACCTTCATAAAAAATAGTGTATTTGTAAATAATATTACAAATTTGTACTTGTCGTAAAGAATAGACTGGCAGCTACAAAATGAGACCAAAATTTTGACAATCGGATAGAAATTGTGGACACAGTGAACGGTCAAAGCGAGAGATCTACCAAGCCTTAAAATTAAATCGTAAAAACGCCGAATTCGCACGTTTAAGGGGAGAAAAAGCCATTTAAAGTTTTGGTGTTTTTTTTTCCTATTTCAGCCTTCATAAAAAAAAGTGTATTTGTAAATAATATTACAAATTTGTACTTGTCGTAAAGAATAGCCTTGCAGCTACAAAATGAGACCAAAATTTTGACAATCGGATAGAAATTGTGGACACAGTGAACGGTCAAAGCGAGAGATCTACCAAGCCTTAAAATTAAATCGTAAAAACGCCGAATTCGCACGTTTAAGGGGAGAAAAAGCCATTTAACGTTTTGGTGTTTTTTCTCCTATTTCAACCTTCATAAAAAATAGTGTATTTGTAAATAATATTACAAATTTGTACTTGTCGTAAAGAATAGACTGGCAGCTACAAAATGAGACCAAAATTTTGACAATCGGATAGAAATTGTGGACGCAGTGAACGCTCAAAGCGAGAGATCAACCAAGCCTTAAAATTAAATCGTAAAAACGCCAAATTCGCATGTTCAAGGGGAGAAAAAGCCATTTAAAGTTTTGGTGTTTTTTCTCCTATTTCAACCTTCATAAAAAATAGTGTATTTGTAAATAATATTACAAATTTGTACTTGTCGTAAAGAATAGCCTTGCAGCTACAAAATGAGACCAAAATTTTGACAATCGGATAGAAATTGTGGACACAGTGAACGGTCAAAGCGAGAGATCTACCAAGCCTTAAAATTAAATCGTAAAAACGCCGAATTCGCACGTTTAAGGGGAGAAAAAGCCATTTAACGTTTTGGTGTTTTTTCTCCTATTTCAACCTTCATAAAAAATAGTGTATTTGTAAATAATATTACAAATTTGTACTTGTCGTAAAGAATAGACTGGCAGCTACAAAATGAGACCAAAATTTTGACAATCGGATAGAAATTGTGGACACAGTGAACGGTCAAAGCGAGAGATCTACCAAGCCTTAAAATTAAATCGTAAAAACGCCGAATTCGCACGTTTAAGGGGAGAAAAAGCCATTTAAAGTTTTGGTGTTTTTTCTCCTATTTCAACCTTCATAAAAAAAAGTTGTTTTTGTAAATAATATTAAAAATTTGTACTTGTCGTAAAGAATAGACTGGCAGCTACAAAATGAGACCAAAATTTTGACAATCGGATAGAAATTGTGGACACAGTGAACGGTCAAAGCGAGAGATCTACCAAGCCTTAAAATTAAATCGTAAAAACGCCGAATTCGCACGTTTAAGGGGAGAAAAAGCCATTTAAAGTTTTGGTGTTTTTTCTCCTATTTCAACCTTCATAAAAAATAGTGTATTTGTAAATAATATTACAAATTTGTACCTGTCGTAAAGAATAGACTGGCAGCTACAAAATGAGACCAAAATTTTGACAATCGGATAGAAATTGTGGACACAGTGAACGGTCAAAGCGAGAGATCTACCAAGCCTTAAAATTAAATCGTAAAAACGCCGAATTCGCACGTTTAAGGGGAGAAAAAGCCATTTAAAGTTTTGGTGTTTTTTTTCCTATTTCAGCCTTCATAAAAAAAAGTGTATTTGTAAATAATATTACAAATTTGTACTTGTCGTAAAGAATAGCCTGGCAGCTACAAAATGAGACCAAAATTTTGACAATCGGATAGAAATTGTGGACACAGTGAACGGTCAAAGCGAGAGATCTACCAAGCCTTAAAATTAAATCGTAAAAACGTCGAATTCGCACGTTTAAGGGCAGAAAAAGCCATTTAAAGTTTTGGTGTTTTTTTCCTATTTCAGCCTTCATAAAAAATAGTGTATTTGTAAATAATATTACAAATTTGTACTTGTCGTAAAGAATAGACTGGCAGCTACAAAATGAGACCAAAATTTTGACAATCGGATAGAAATTGTGGACACAGTGAACGGTCAAAGCGAGAGATCTACCAAGCCTTAAAATTAAATCGTAAAAACGCCGAACTCGCACGTTTAAGGGGAGAAAAAGCCATTTAAAGTTTTTGGGTTTTTTCTCCTATTTCAACCTTCATAAAAAATAGTGTATTTGTAAATAATATTACAAATTTGTACTGGTCATAAAGAATAGACTGGCAGCTACAAAACGAGACCACAATTTTGACAATCGGATAGAAATTCTGGACACAGTGAACGGTCAAAGCAAGAGATCTACCAAGCCTTAAAATTAAATCGTAAAAACGCCGAATTGGCACGTTTAAGGGGAGAAAAAGCCATTTAAAGTTTTGGTGTTTTTTCTCCTATTTCAACCTTCATAAAAAATAGTGTTTTTGTAAATAATATTACAAATTTGTACTTGTCGTAAAGAATAGACTGGCAGCTACAAAATGAGACCAAAATTTTGACAATCGGATAGAAATTGTGGACACAGTGAACGGTCAAAACGAGAGATCTACCAAGCCTTAAAATTAAATCGTAAAAACGCCGAATTCGCACGTTTAAGGGGAGAAAAAGCGATTTAAAGTTTTGGTGTTTTTTTTCCTATTTCAGCCTTCATAAAAAATAGTGTATTTGTAAATAATATTACAAATTTGTACTTGTCGTAAAGAATAGACTGGCAGCTACAAAATGAGACCACAATTTTGACAATCGGATAGAAATTGTGGACACAGTGAACGGTCAAAGCGAGAGATCTACCAAGCCTTAAAATTAAATCGTAAAAACGCCGAATTCGCACGTTTAAGGGGAGAAAAAGCCATTTAAAGTTTTGGTGTTTTTTCTCCTTTTTCAACCTTCATAAAAAATAGTGTATTCGTAAATAATATTACAAATTTGTACTTAATAGACTGGCAGCTACAAAATGAGACCAAAATTTTGACAATCGGACAGAAATTGTGGACACAGTGAACGGTCAAAGCGAGAGATCTACCAAGCCTTAAAATTAAATCGTAAAAACGCCGAATTCGCACGTTTAAGGGGAGAAAAAGCCATTTAAAGTTTTGGTGTTTTTGCTCCTATTTCAACCTTCATAAAAAATAGTGTATTTGTAAATAATATTACAAATTTGTACTTGTCGTAAAGAATAGACTGGCAGCTACAAAATGAGACCAAAATTTTGACAATCGGATAGAATATGTGGACACAGTGAACGGTCAAAGCGAGAGATCTACCAAGCCTTAAAATTAAATCGTAAAAACGCCGAATTCGCACGTTTAAGGGGAGAAAAGCCATTTAAAGTTTTGGTGTTTTTTTTTCCTATTTCAGCCTTCATAAAAAATAGTGTATTTGTAAATAATATTACAAATTTGTACTTGTCGTAAAGAATAGACTGGCAGCTACAAAATGAGACCAAAATTTTGACAATCGGATAGAAATTGTGGACACAGTGACCGGTCAAAGCGAGAGATCTACCAAGCCTTAAAATTAAATCGTAAAAACACCGAATTCGCACGTTTAAGGGGAGAAAAAGCCATTTAAAGTTTTGGTGTTTTTTCTCCTATTTCAACCTTCATAAAAAATAGTGTATTTGTAAATAATATTACAAATTTGTACTTGTCGTAAAGAATAGACTGGCAGCTACAAAATGAGACCAAAATTTTGACAATCGGATAGAAATTGTGGACACAGTGAACGGTCAAAGCGAGAGATCTACCAAACCTTAAAATTAAATCGTAAAAACGCCGAATTCGCACGTTTAAGGGGAGAAAAGGCCATTTAAAGATTTGGTGTTTTTTCTCCTATTTCAACCTTCATAAAAAATAGTGTATTTGTAAATAATATTACAAATTTGTACTTGTCGTAAAGAATAGACTGGTAGCTACAAAATGAGACCAAAATTTTGACAATCGGATAGAAATTGTGGACACAGTGAACGGTCAAAGCGAGAGATCTACCAAGCCTTAAAATTAAATCGTAAAAACGCCGAATTCGCACGTTTAAGGGGAGAAAAAGCCATTTAAAGTTTTGGTGTTTTTTCTCCTATTTCAGCCTTCATAAAAAATAGTGTATTTGTAAATAATATTACAAATTTGTACTTGTCGTAAAGAATAGACTGGCAGCTACAATATGAGACCAAAATTTTGACAATCGGATAGAAATTGTGGACACAGTGAACGGTCAAAGCGAGAAATCTACCAAGCCTTAAAATTAAATCGTAAAAACGCCGAATTCGCACGTTTAAGGGGAGAAAAAGCCATTTTAAGTTTTGGTGTTTTTTCTCCTATTTCAACCTTCATAAAAAATAGTGTATTTGTAAATAATATTACAAATTTGTACTTGTCGTAAAGAATAGACTGGCAGCTACAAAACGAGACCAAAATTTTGACAATCGGATAGAAATTGTGGACACAGTGAACGGTCAAAGCGAGAGATCTACGAAGCCTTAAAATTAAATCGTAAAAACGCCGAATTCGCCCGTTTAAGGGGAGAAAAAGTCATTTAAAGTTTTGGTGTTTTTTCTCCTATTTCAACCTTCATAAAAAATAGTGTATTTGTAAATAATATTACAAATTTGTACTTGTCGTAAAGAATAGACTGGCAGCTACAAAATGAGACCAAAATTTTGACAATCGGATAGAAATTGTGGACACAGTGAACGGTCAAAGCGAGAGATCTACCAAGCCTTAAAATTAAATCGTAAAAACGCCGAATTCGCACGTTTAAGGGGAGAAAAAGCCATTTAAAGTTTTGGTGTTTTTTTTCCTATTTCAGCCTTCATAAAAAATAGTGTATTTGTAAATAATATTACAAATTTGTACTTGTCGTAAACAATAGACTGGCAGCTACAAAATGAGACCACAATTTTGACAATCGGATAGAAATTGTGGACACAGTGAACGGTCGAAGCGAGAAATCTACCAAGCCTTAAAATTAAATCGTGAAAACGCCGAATTCGCACGTTTAAGGGGAGAAAAAGCCATTTAAAGTTTTGGTGTTTTTTCTCCTATTTCAACCTTCATAAAAAATAGTGTATTTGTAAATAATATTACAAATTTGTACTTGTCGTAAAGAATAGACTGGCAGCTACATAACGAGACCACAATTTTGACAATCGGTTAGAAATTGTGGACACAGTGAACGGTCAAAGCAAGAGATCTACCAAGCCTTAAAATTAAATCGTAAAAACGCCGAATTCGCACGTTTAAGGGGAGAAAAAGCCATTTAAAGTTTTGGTGTTTTTTCTCCTATTTCAACCTTCATAAAAAATAGTGTATTTGTAAATAATATTACAAATTTGTACTTGTCGTAAAGAATAGACTGGCAGCTACAAAATGAGACCACAATTTTGACAATCGGATAGAAATTGTGGACACAGTGAACGGTCAAAGCGAGAAATCTACCAAGCTTTAAAATTAAATCGTAAAAACGCCGAATTCGCACGTTTAAGGGGAGAAAAAGCCATTTAAAGTTTTGGTGTTTTTTTTCCTATTTCAGCCTTCATAAAAAATAGTGTATTTGTAAATAATATTACAAATTTGTACTTGTCGTGAACAATAGACTGGCAGCTACAAAATGAGACCACAATTTTGACAATCGGATAGAAATTGTGGACACAGTGAACGGTCAAAGCGAGAAATCTACCAAGCCTTAAAATTAAATCGTAAAAACGCCGAATTCGCACGTTTAAGGGGAGAAAAAGCCATTTAAAGTTTTGGTGTCTTTTCTCCTATTTCAACCTTCATAAAAAATAGTGTATTTGTAAATAATATTACAAATTTGTACTTGTCGTAAAGAATAGACTGGCAGCTACAAAACGAGACCACAATTTTGACAATCGGATAGAAATTGTGGACACAGTGAACGGTCAAAGCAAGAGATCTACCAAGCCTTAAAATTAAATCGTAAAAACGCCGAATTCGCACGTTTAAGGGGAGAAAAAGCCACTTAAAGTTTTGGTGTTTTTTCTCCTATTTCAACCTTCATAAAAAATAGTGTATTTGTAAATAATATTACAAATTTGTACTTGTCGTAAAGAATAGACTGGCAGCTACAAAATGAGACCAAAATTTTGACAATCGGATAGAAATTGTGGACACAGTGAACGGTCAAAGCGAGAGATCTACCAAGCCTTAAAATTAAATCGTAAAACGCCGAATTCGCACGTTTAAGGGGAGAAAAAGCCATTTAAAGTTTTGGTGTTTTTTTTCCTATTTCAGCCTTCATAAAAAAAAAATGTATTTGTAAATAATATTACAAATTTGTACTTGTCGTAAAGAATAGACTGGCAGCTACAAAATGAGACCACAATTTTGACAATCGGATAGAAATTGTGGACACAGTGAACGGTCAAAGCGAGAGATCTACCAAGCCTTAAAATTAAATCGTAAAAACGCCGAATTCGCACGTTTAAGGGGAGAAAAAGCCATTTAAAGTTTTGGTGTTTTTTCTCCTATTTCAACCTTCATAAAAAATAGTGTATTTGTAAATAATATTACAAATTTGTACTTGTCGTAAAGAATAGACTGGCAGCTACAAAATGAGACCAAAATTTTGACAATCGGATAGAAATTGTGGACACAGTGAACGGTCAAAGCGAGAGATCTACCAAGCCTTAAAATTAAATCGTAAAAACGCCGAATTCGCACGTTTAAGGGGAGAAAAAGCCATTTAAAGTTTTGGTGTTTTTTTTCCTATTTCAGCCTCAAAAAAATAGTGTATTTGTAAATAATATTACAAATTTGTACCTGTCGTAAACAATAGACTGGCAGCTACAAAATGAGACCACAATTTTGACAATCGGATAGAAATTGTGGACACAGTGAACGGTCAAAGCGAGAAATCTACCAAGCCTTAAAATTAAATCGTAAAAACGCCGAATTCGCACGTTTAAGGGGAGAAAAAGCCATTTAAAGTTTTGGTGTTTTTTCTCCTATTTCAACCTTCATAAAAAATAGTGTATTTGTAAATAATATTACAAATTTGTACTTGTCGTAAAGAATAGACTGGCAGCTACAAAACGAGACCACAATTTTGACAATCGGATAGAAATTGTGGACACAGTGGACGGTCAAAGCAAGAGATCTACCAAGCCTTAAAATTAAATCGTAAAAACGCCGAATTCGCACGTTTAAGGGGAGAAAAAGCCATTTAAAGTTTTGATGTTTTTTCTCCTATTTCAACCTTCATAAAAAATAGTGTATTTGTAAATAATATTACAAATTTGTACTTGTCGTAAAGAATAGACTGGCAGCTACAAAATGAGACCAAAATTTTGACAATCGGATAGAAATCGTGGACACAGTGAACGGTCAAAGCGAGAGATCTACCAAGCCTTAAAATTAAATCGTAAAAATGCCGAATTCGCACGTTTAAGGGGAGAAAAAGCGATTTAAAGTTTTGGTGTTTTTTTTCCTATTTCAGCCTTCATAAAAAATAGTGTATTTGTAAATAATATTACAAATTTGTACTTGTCGTAAAGAATAGACTGGCAGCTACAAAATGAGACCAAAATTTTGACAATCGGATAGAAATTGTAGACACAGTGAACGGTCAAAGCGAGAGATCTACCAAGCCTTAAAATTAAATCGTAAAAACGCCGAATTCGCACGTTTAAGGGGAGAAAAAGCCATTTAAAGTTTTGGTGTTTTTGCTCCTATTTCAACCTTCATAAAAAATAGTGTATTTGTAAATAATATTACAAATTTGTACTTGTCGTAAAAAATAGACTGGCAGCTACAAGATGAGACCAAAATTTTGACAATCGGATAGAAATTGTGGACACAGTGAACGGTCAAAGCGAGAGATCTACCAAGCCTTAAAATTAAATCGTAAAAACGCCGAATTCGCACGTTTAAGGGGAGAAAAAGCCATTTAAAGTTTTGGTGTTTTTTTTTCCTATTTCAGCCTTCATAAAAAATAGTGTATTTGTAAATAATATTACAAATTTGTACTTGTCGTAAAGAATAGACTGGCAGCTACAAAATGAGACCAAAATTTTGACAATCGGATAGAAATTGTGGACACAGTGACCGGTCAAAGCGAGAGATCTACCAAGCCTTAAAATTAAATCGTAAAAACGCCGAATTGGCACGTTTAAGGGGAGAAAAAGCCATTTAAAGTTTTGGTGTTTTTTCTTCTATTTCAACCTTCATAAAAAATAGTGTATTTGTAAATAATATTACAAATTTGTACTTGTCGTAAAGAATAGACTGGAAGCTACAAAATGAGACCAAAATTTTGACAATCGGATAGAAATTGTGGACACAGTGAACGGTCAAAGCGAGAGATCTACCAAGCCTTAAAATTAAATCGTAAAAACGCCGAATTCGCACGTTTAAGGGGAGAAAAGGCCATGTAAAGTTTTGGTGTTTTTTCTCCTATTTCAACCTTCATAAAAAATAGTGTATTTGTAAATAATATTACAAATTTGTACTTGTCGTAAAGAATAGACTGGCAGCTACAAAATGAGACCAAAATTTTGACAATCGGATAGAAATTGTGGACACAGTGAACGGTCAAAGCGAGAGATCTACCAAGCCTTAAAATTAAATCGTAAAAACGCCGAATTCGCACGTTTAAGGGGAGAAAAAGCCATTTAAAGTTTTGGTGTTTTTTTTCCTATTTCAGCCTTCATAAAAAATAGTGTATTTGTAAATAATATTACAAATTTGTACTTGTCGTAAAGAATAGACTGGCAGCTACAAAATGAGACCACAATTTTGACAGTCGGATAGAAATTGTGGACACAGTGAACGGTCAAAGCGAGAAATCTACCAAGCCTTAAAATTAAATCGTAAAAACGCCGAATTCGCACGTTTAAGGGGAGAAAAAGCCATTTAAAGTTTTGGTGTTTTTTCTCCTATTTCAACCTTCATAAAAAATAGTGTATTTGTAAATAATATTACAAATTTGTACTTGTCGTAAAGAATAGACTGGCAGCTACAAAATGAGACCAAAATTTTGACAATCGGATAGAAATTGTGGACACAGTGAACGGTCAAAGCGAGAGATCTACCAAGCCTTAAAATTAAATCGTAAAAACGCCGAATTCGCACGTTTAAGGGGAGAAAAAGCCATTTAAAGTTTTGGTGTTTTTTCTCCTATTTCAACCTTCATAAAAAATAGTGTATTTGTAAATAATGTTACAAATTTGTACTTGTCGTAAAGAATAGACTGGCAGCTACAAAATGAGACCACAATTTTGACAATCGGATAGAAATTGTGGACACAGTGAACGGTCAAAGCGAGAGATCTACCAAGCCTTAAAATTAAATCGTAAAAACGCCGAATTCGCACGTTTAAGGGGAGAAAAAGCCATTTAAAGTTTTGGTGTTTTTTCTCCTATTTCAACCTTCATAAAAAATAGTGTGTTTGTAAATAATATTACAAATTTGTACTTGTCGTAAAGAATAGACTGGCAGCTACAAAGTGAGACCAAAATTTTGACAATCGGATAGAAATTGTGGACACAGTGTACGGTCAAAGCGAGAGATCTACCAAGCCTTAAAATTAAATCGTAAAAACGCCGAATTCGCACGTTTAAGGGGAGAAAAAGCCATTTAAAGTTTTGGTGTTTTTTTTCCTATTTCAGCCTTCATAAAAAATAGTGTATTTGTAAATAATATTACAAATTTGTACTTGTCGTAAAGAATAGACTGGCAGCTACAAAATGAGACCACAATTTTGACAATCGGATAGAAATTGTGGACACAGTGAACGGTCAAAGCGAGAGATCTACCAAACCTTAAAATTAAATCGTAAAAACGCCGAATTCGCACGTTTAAGGGGAGAAAAAGCCATTTAAAGTTTTGGTGTTTTTTCTCCTATTTCAACCTTCATAAAAAATAGTGTATTTGTAAATAATATTACAAATTTGTACTTGTCGTAAAGAATAGACTGGCAGCTACAAAATGAGACCAAAATTTTGACAATCGGATAGAAATTGTGGACACAGTAAACGGTCAAAGCGAGAGATCTACCAAGCCTTAAAATTAAATCGTAAAAACGCCGAATTCGCACGTTTAAGGGGAGAAAAAGCCATTTAAAGTTTTGGTGTTTTTTCTCCTATTTCAACCTTCATAAAAAATAGTGTATTTGTAAATAATATTACAAATTTGTACTTGTCGTAAAAAATAGACTGGCAGCTACAAAATGAGACCAAAATTTTGACAATCGGAGAGAAATTGTGGACACAGTGAACGGTCAAAGCGAGAGATTTACCAAGCCTTAAAATTAAATCGTAAAAACGCCGAATTCGCACGTTTAAGGGGAGAAAAAGCCATTTAAAGTTTTGGTGTTTTTTTTTCCTATTTCAGCCTTCATAAAAAATAGTGTATTTGTAAATAATATTACAAATTTGTATTTGTCGTAAAGAATAGACTGGCAGCTACAAAATGAGACCAAAATTTTGACAATCGGATAGAAATTGTGGACACAGTGACCGGTCAAAGCGAGAGATCTACCAAGCCTTAAAATTAAATCGTAAAAACGCCGAATTCGCACGTTTAAGGGGAGAAAAAGCCATTTAAAGTTTTGGTGTTTTTTCTCCTATTTCAACCTTCATAAAAAATAGTGTGTTTGTAAATAATATTACAAATTTGTACTTGTCGTAAAGAATAGACTGGCAGCTACAAAATGAGACCAAAATTTTCACAATCGGATAGAAATTGTGGACACAGTGAACGGTCAAAGCGAGAGATCTACCAAGCCTTAAAATTAAATCGTAAAAACGCCGAATTCGCACGTTTAAGGGGAGAAAAGGCCATTTAAAGTTTTGGTGTTTTTTCTCCTATTTCAACCTTCATAAAAAATAGTGTATTTGTAAATAATATTACAAATTTGTACTTGTCGTAAAGAATAGACTGGCAGCTACAAAATGAGACCAAAATTTTGACAATCGGATAGAAATTGTGGACACAGTGAACGGTCAAAGCGAGAAATCTACCAAGCCTTAAAATTAAATCGTAAAAACGCCGAATTCGCACGTTTGAGGGGAGAAAAAGCCATTTAAAGTTTTGGTGTTTTTTCTCCTATTTCAACCTTCATAAAAAATAGTGTATTTGTAAATAATATTACAAATTTGTACTTGTCGTAAAGAATAGACTGGCAGCTACAAAATGAGACCAAAATTTTGACAATCGGATAGAAATAGTGGACACAGTGAACGGTCAAAGCGAGAGATCTACCAAGCCTTAAAATTAAATCGTAAAAACGCCGAATTCGCACGTTTAAGGGGAGAAAAAGCCATTTAAAGTTTTGGTGTTTTTTCTCCTATTTCAGACTTCATAAAAAATAGTGTATTTGTAAATAATATTACAAATTTGTACTTGTCGTAAAGAATAGACTGGCAGCTACAAAATGAGACCAAAATTTTGACAATCGGATAGAAATTGTGGACACAGTGAACGGTCAAAGCGAGAGATCTACCAAGCCTTAAAATTAAATCGTAAAACCGCCGAATTCGCACGTTTAAGGGGAGAAAAAGCCATTTAAAGTTTTGGTGTTTTTTCTCCTATTTCAATCTTCATAAAAAATAGTGTATTTGTAAATAATATTACAAATTTGTACTTGTCGTAAAGAATAGACTGGCAGCTACAAAATGAGACCAAAATTTTGACAATCGGATAGAAATTATGGACACAGTGAACGGTCAAAGCGAGAGATCTACCAAACCTTAAAATTAAATCGTAAAAACGCCGAATTTGCACGTTTAAGGGGAGAAAAAGCCATTTAAAGTTTTGGTGTTTTTTCTCCTATTTCAACCTTCATAAAAAATAGTGTATTTGTAAATAATATTACAAATTTGTACTTGTCGTAAAGAATAGACTGGCAGCTACAAAATGAGACCAAAATTTTGACAATCGGATAGAAATTGTGGACACAGTGAACGGTCAAAGCGAGAGATCTACCAAGCCTTAAAATTAAATCGTAAAAACGCCGAATTCGCACGTTTAAGGGGAGAAAAAGCCATTTAAAGTTTTGGTGTTTTTTCTCCTATTTCAACCTTCATAAAAAATAGTGTATTTGTAAATAATATTACAAATTTGTACTTGTCGTAAAGAATAGACTGGCAGCTACAAAATTCGCACGTTTAAGGGGAGAAAAAGCCATTTAAAGTTTTGGTGTTTTTTCTCCTATTTCAACCTTCATAAAAAATAGTGTTTTTGTAAATAATATTACAAATTTGTACTTGTCGTAAAGAATAGACTGGCAGCTACAAAATTAGACCAAAATTTTGACAATCGGATAGAAATTGTGGACACAGTGAACGGTCAAAGCGAGAGATCTACCAAGCCTTAAAATTAAATCGTAAAAACGCCGAATTCGCACGTTTAAGGGGAGAAAAAGCCATTTAAAGTTTTGGTGCTTTTTCTCCTATTTCAATCTTCATAAAAAATAGTGTATTTGTAAATAATATTACAAATTTGTACTTGTCGTAAAGAATAGACTGGCAGCTACAAAATGAGACCAAAATTTTGACAATCGGATAGAAATTGTGGACACAGTGAACGGTCAAAGCGAGAGATCTACCAAGCCTTAAAATTAAATCGTAAAAACGCCGAATTTGCACGTTTAAGGGGAGAAAAAGCCATTTAAAGTTTTGGTGTTTTTTCTCCTATTTCAACCTTCATAAAAAATAGTGTATTTGTAAATAATATTACAAATTTGTACTTGTCGTAAAGAATAGACTGGCAGCTACAAAATGAGACCAAAATTTTGACAATCGGATAGAAATTGTGGACACAGTGAACGGTCAAAGCGAGAGATCTACCAAGCCTTAAAATTAAATCGTAAAAACGCCGAATTCGCACGTTTAAGGGGAGAAAAAGCCATTTAAAGTTTTGGTGTTTTTTCTCCTATTTCAACCTTCATAAAAAATAGTGTATTTGTAAATAATATTACAAATTTGTACTTGTCGTAAAGAATAGACTGGCAGCTACAAAATGAGACCAAAATTTTGACAATCGGATAGAAATTGTGGACACAGTGAACGGTCAATGCGAGAGATCTGCCAAGCCTTTAAATTAAATCGTAAAAATGCCGAATTTGCACGTTTAAGGGGAGAAAAAGCCATTTAAAGTTTTGGTGTTTTTTCTCCTATTTCAACCTTCATAAAAAATAGTGTATTTGTAAATAATATTACAAATTTGTACTTGTCGTAAAGAATAGACTGGCAGCTACAAAATGAGACCAAAATTTTGACAATCGGATAGAAATTGTGGACACAGTGAACGGTCAAAGCGAGAGATCTACCAAGCCTTAAAATTAAATCGTAAAAACGCCGAATTCGCGCGTTTAAGGGGAGAAAAAGCCATTTAAAGTTTTGGTGTTTTTTCTCCTATTCCAACCTTCATAAAAAATAGTGTGTTTGTAAATAATATTACAAATTTGTACTTGTCTTAAAGAATAGACTGGCAGCTACAAAATGAGACCAAAATTTTGAGAATCGGATAGAAATTGTGGACACAGTGAACGGTCAAAGCGAGAGATCTACCAAGCCTTAAAATTAAATCGTAAAAACGCCGAATTCGCACGTTTAAGGGGAGAAAAAGCCATTTAAAGTTTTGGTGTTTTTTTCCCTATTTGAGCCTTCATAAAAAATAGTGTATTTGTAAATAATATTACAAATTTGTACTTGTCGTAAAGAATAGACTGGCAGCTTCAAAATGAGACCAAAATTTTGAGAATCGGATAGAAATTGTGGACACAGTGAACGGTCAAAGCGAGAGATCTACCAGGCCTTAAAATTAAATCGTAAAAACGCCGAATTCACACGTTTAAGGGGAGAAAAAGCCATTTAAAGTTTTGGTGTTTTTTCTCCTATTTCAACCTTCATAAAAAATAGTGTATTTGTAAATAATATTACAAATTTGTACTTGTCGTAAAGAATAGACTGGCAGCTACAAAATGAGACCAAAATTTTGACAATCGGATAGAAATTGTGGACACAGTGAACGGTCAAAGCGAGAGATCTACCAAGCCTTAAAATTAAATCGTAAAAACGCCGAATTCGCACGTTTAAGGGAGAAAAAGCCATTTAAAGTTTTGGTGTTTTTTTTTCCTATTTCAGCCTTCATAAAAAATAGTGTATTTGTAAATAATATTACAAATTTGTACTTGTCGTAAAGAATAGACTGGCAGCTACAAAATGAGACCAAAATTTTGACAATCGGATAGAAATTGTAGACACAGTGAACGGTCAAAGCGAGAGATCTACCAAGCCTTAAAATTTAATCGTAAAAACGCCGAATTCGCACGTTTAAGGGGAGAAAAAGCCATTTAAAGTTTTGGTGTTTTTTTTTGCTATTTCAGCCTTCATAAAAAATAGTGTATTTGTAAATAATATTACAAATCTGTATTTGTCGTAAAGAATAGACTGGCAGCTACAAAATGAGACCAAAATTTTGACAATCGGATAGAAATTGTGGACACAGTGAACGGTCAAAGCGAGAGATCTACCAAGCCTTAAAATTAAATCGTAAAAACGCCGAATTCGCACGTTTAAGGGGAGAAAAAGCCATTTAAAGTTTTGGTGTTTTTTTTCCTATTTGAGCCTTCATAAAAAATAGTGTATTTGTAAATAATATTACAAATTTGTACTTGTCGTAAAGAGTAGACTGGCAGCTACAAAATGAGACCAAAATTTTGACAATCGGATAGAAATTGTGGACACTGTGAACAGTCAAAGCGAGAGATCTACCAAGCCTTAAAATTAAATCGTAAAAACGCCGAATTCGCACGTTTAAGGGGAGAAAAAGCCATTTAAAGTTTTGGTGTTTTTTTTCCTATTTCAGCCTTCATAAAAAATAGTGTATTTGTAAATAATATTACAAATTTGTACTTGTCGTAAAGAATAGACTGGCAGCTACAAAATGAGACCACAATTTTGACAATCGGATAGAAATTGTGGACACAGTGAACCGTCAAAGCGAGAGATCTACCAAGCCTTAAAATTAAATCGTAAAAACGCCGAATTCGCACGTTTAAGGGGAGAAAAGCCATTTAAAGTTTTGGTGTTTTTTTTTTCCTATTTCAGCCTTCATAAAAAATAGTGTATTTGTAAATAATATTACAAATTTGTACTTGTCGTAAAGAATAGACTGGCAGCTACAAAATGAGACCAAAATTTTGACAATCTGATAGAAATTGTGGACACAGTGAACGGTCAAAGCGAGAGATCTACCAAGCCTTAAAATTAAATCGTAAAAACGCCGAATTCGCACGTTTAAGGGGAGAAAAAGCCATTTAAAGTTTTGGTGTTTTTTTTCCTATTTCAGCCTTCATAAAAAATAGTGTATTTGTAAATAATATTACAAACTTGTACTTGTCGTAAAGAATAGACTGGCAGCTACAAAATGAGACCAAAATTTTGACAATCGGATAAAAATTGTGGACACAGTGAACGGTCAAAGCGAGAGATCTACCAAGCCTTAAAATTAAATCGTAACGTTTAAGGGGAGAAAAAGCCATTTAAAGTTTTGGTGTCTTTTTCCTATTTCAGCCTTCATAAAAATAGTGTATTTGTAAATAATATTACAAATTTGTACTTGTCGTAAAGAATAGACTGGCAGCTACAAAATGAGACAAAATTTTGACAATCGGATAGAAATTGTGGACACTATGAACGGTCAAAGCGAGAGATCTACCAAGCCTTAAAATTAAATCGTAAAAACGCCGAATTCGCACGTTTAAGGGGAGAAAAAGCCATTTAAAGTTTTGGTGTTTTTTTTCCTATTTCAGCCTTCATAAAAAATAGTGTATTTGTAAATAATATTACAAATTTGTACTTGTCGTAAAGAATAGACTGGCAGCTACAAAATGAGACCAAAACTTTGACAATCGGATAGAAATTATGGGCACAGTAAACGGTCAAAGCGAGAGATCTACCAAGCCTTAAAATTAAATCGTAAAAACGCCGAATTCGCACGTTTAAGGGGAGAAAAAGCTATTTAAAGTTTTGGTGTTTTTTCTCCTATTTCAACCTTCATAAAAAATAGTGTATTTGTAAATAATATTACAAATTTGTACTTGTCGTGAAGAATAGACTGGCAGCTACAAAATGAGACCAAAATTTTGAGAATCGGATAGAAATTGTGGACACAGTGAACGGTCAAAGCGAGAGATCTACCAAGCCTTAAAATTAAATCGTAAAAACGCAGAATTCGCACGTTTAAGGGGAGAAAAAGCCATTTAAAGTTTTGCTGTTTTTTCTCCTATTTCACCCTTCATAAAAAATAGTGTATTTGTAAATAATATTACAAATTTGTACTTGTCGTGAAGAATCGACTGGCAGCTACAAAATGAGACCACAATTTTGACAATCGGATAGAAATTGTGGACACAGTGAACGGTCAAAGCGAGAGATCTACCAAACCTTAAAATTAAATCGTAAAAACGCCGAATTCGCACGTTTAAGGGGAGAAAAAGCCATTTAAAGTTTTGGTGTTTTTTCTCCTATTTCAACCTTCATAAAAAATAGTGTATTTGTAAATAATATTACAAATTTGTACTTGTCGTAAAGAATAGACTGGCAGCTACAAAATGAGAACAAAATTTTGACAATCGGATAGAAATTGTGGACACAGTGAACGGTCAAAGCGAGAGATCTACCAAGCCTTAAAATTAAATCGTAAAAACGCCGAATTCGCACGTTTAAGGGGAGAAAAAGCCATTTAAAGTTTTGGTGTTTTTTTTCCTATTTCAGCCTTCATAAAAAATAGTGTATTTGTAAATAATATTACAAATTTGTACTTGTCGTAAAGAATAGACTGGCAGCTACAAAATGAGACCACAATTTTGACAATCGGATAGAAATTGTAGACACAGTGAACGGTCAAAGCGAGAGATCTACCAAGCCTTAAAATTAAATCGTAAAAACGCCGAATTCGCACGTTTAAGGGGAGAAAAGCCATTTAAAGTTTTGGTGTTTTTTTTTTCCTATTTCAGCCTTCATAAAAAATAGTGTATTTGTAAATAATATTACAAATTTGTACTTGTCGTAAAGAATAGACTGGCAGCTACAAAATGAGACCAAAATTTTGACAATCGGATAGAAATTGTGGACACAGTGAACGGTCAAAGCGAGAGATCTACCAAGCCTTAAAATTAAATCGTAAAAACGCCGAATTCGCACGTTTAAGGGGAGAAAAAGCCATTTAAAGTTTTGGTGTTTTTTCTCCTATTTCAGCCTTCATAAAAAATAGTGTATTTGTAAATAATATTACAAACTTGTACTTGTCGTAAAGAATAGACTGGCAGCTACAAAATGAGACCAAAATTTTGACAATCGGATAAAAATTGTGGACACAGTGAACGGTCAAAGCGAGAGATCTACCAAGCCTTAAAATTAAATCGTAACGTTTAAGGGGAGAAAAAGCCATTTAAAGTTTTGGTGTTTTTTCTCCTATTTCAACCTTCATAAAAAATAGTGTTTTTGTAAATAATATTACAAATTTGTACTTGTCGTAAAGAATAGACTGGCAGCTACAAAATGAGACCAAAATTTTGACAATCGGATAGAAATTGTGGACACTATGAACGGTCAAAGCGAGAGATCTACCAAGCCTTAAAATTAAATCGTAAAAACGCCGAATTCGCACGTTTAAGGGGAGAAAAAGCCATTTAAAGTTTTGGTGTTTTTTTTCCTATTTCAGCCTTCATAAAAAATAGTGTATTTGTAAATAATATTACAAATTTGTACTTGTCGTAAAGAATAGACTGGCAGCTACAAAATGAGACCAAAATTTTGACAATCGGATAGAAATTATGGGCACAGTAAACGGTCAAAGCGAGAGATCTACCAAGCCTTAAAATTAAATCGTAAAAACGCCGAATTCGCACGTTTAAGGGGAGAAAAAGCTATTTAAAGTTTTGGTGTTTTTTCTCCTATTTCAACCTTCATAAAAAATAGTGTATTTGTAAATAATATTACAAATTTGTACTTGTCGTAAAGAATAGACTGGCAGCTACAAAATGAGACCAAAATTTTGAGAATCGGATAGAAATTGTGGACACAGTGAACGGTCAAAGCGAGAGATCTACCAAGCCTTAAAATTAAATCGTAAAAACGCAGAATTCGCACGTTTAAGGGGAGAAAAAGCCATTTAAAGTTTTGCTGTTTTTTTTCCTATTTCACCCTTCATAAAAAATAGTGTATTTGTAAATAATATTACAAATTTGTACTTGTCGTGAAGAATAGACTGGCAGCTACAAAATGAGACCACAATTTTGAGAATCGGATAGAAATTGTGGACACAGTGAACGGTCAAAGCGAGAGATCTACCAAACCTTAAAATTAAATCGTAAAAACGCCGAATTCGCACGTTTAAGGGGAGAAAAAGCCATTTAAAGTTTTGGTGTTTTTTCTCCTATTTCAACCTTCATAAAAAATAGTGTATTTGTAAATAATATTACAAATTTGTACTTGTCGTAAAGAATAGACTGGCAGCTACAAAATGAGAACAAAATTTTGACAATCGGATAGAAATTGTGGACACAGTGAACGGTCAAAGCGAGAGATCTACCAAGCCTTAAAATTAAATCGTAAAAACGCCGAATTCGCACGTTTAAGGGGAGAAAAAGCCATTTAAAGTTTTGGTGTTTTTTTTCCTATTTCAGCCTTTATAAAAAATAGTGTTTTTGTAAATAATATTACAAATTTGTACTTGTCGTAAAGAATAGACTGGCAGCTACAAAATGAGACCAAAATTTTGAGAATCGGATAGAAATTGTGGACACAGTGAACGGTCAAAGTTAGAGATCTACCAAGCCTTAAAATTAAATCGTAAAAACGCCGAATTCGCACGTTTAAGGGGAGAAAAAGCCATTTAAAGTTTTGGTGTTTTTTCTCCTATTTCAACCTTCATAAAAAATAGTGTATTTGTAAATAATATTACAAATTTGTACTTGTCGTAAAGAATAGACTGGCAGCTACAAAATGAGACCAAAATTTTGACAATCGGATAGAAATTGTGGACACAGTGAACGGTCAAAGCGAGAGATCTACCAAGCCTTAAAATTAAATCGTAAAAAACGCGGAATTCGCACGTTTAAGGGGAGAAAAAGCCATTTAAAGTTTTGGTGTTTTTTCTCCTATTTCAACCTTCATAAAAAATAGTGTATTTGTAAATAATATTACAAATTTGTACTTGTCGTAAAGAATAGACTGGCAGCTACAAAATGAGACCAAAATTTTGACAATCGGATAGAAATTGTGGACACAGTGAACGGTCAAAGCGAGAGATCTACCAAGCCTTAAAATAAATCGTAAAAACGCCGAATTCACACGTTTAAGGGGAGAAAAAGCCATTTAAAGTTTTTGTGTTTTTTCTCCTATTTCAACCTTCATAAAAAATAGTGTATTTGTAAATAATATAACAAATTTGTACTTGTCGTAAAGAATAGACTAGCAGCTACAAAATGAGACCAAAATTTTGACAATCGGATAGAAATTGTGTACACAATGAACGGTAAAAGCGAGAGGATCTACCAAGCCTTAAAATTAAATCGTAAAAACGCCGAATTCGCACGTTTAAGGGGAGAAAAAGCCATTTAAAGTTTTGGTGTTTTTTCTCCTATTTCAACCTTCATAAAAAATAGTGTATTTGTAAATAATATTACAAATTGTACTTGTCGTAAAGAATAGACTGGCAGCTACAAAATGAGACCACAATTTTGACAATCGGATAGAAATTGTGGACACAGTGAACGGTCAAAGCGAGAGATCTACCAAGCCTTAAAATTAAATCGTAAAAACGCCGAATTCGCACGTTTAAGGGGAGAAAAAGCCATTTAAAGTTTTGGTGTTTTTCTCCTATTTCAACCGTCATAAAAAATAGTATATTTGTAAATAATATTACAAATTTGTACTTGTCGTAAAGAATAGACTGGCAGCTACAAAATGAGACCAAAATTTTGACAATCGGATAGAAATTGTGGACACAGTGAACGGTCAAAGCGAGAGATCTACCAAGCCTTAAAATTAAATCGTAAAAACGCCGAATTCGCACGTTTAAGGGGAGAAAAAGCCATTTAAAGTTTTGGTGTTTTTTCTCCTATTTCAACCTTCATAAAAAATAGTGTATTTGTAAATAATATTACAAATTTGTACTTGTCGTAAAGAATAGACTGGCAGCTACAAAATGAGACCAAAATTTTGACAATTGGATAGAAATTGTGGACACAGTGAACGGTCAAAGCGAGAGATCTACCAAGCCTTAAAATTAAATCGTAAAAACGCCGAATTCGCACGTTTAAGGGGAGAAAAAGCCATTTAAAGTTTTGGTGTTTTTTCTCCTATTTCAACCTTCATAAAAAATAGTGTATTTGTAATATAATATTACAAATTTGTACTTGTCGTAAAGAATAGACTGGCAGCTACAAAATGAGACCAAAATTTTGACAATCGGATAGAAATTGTGGACACAGTGAACAGTCAAAGCGAGAGATCTACCAAGCCTTAAAATTAAATCGTAAAAACGCCGAATTCGCACGTTTAAGAGGAGAAAAAGCCATTTAAAGTTTTGGTGTTTTTTCTCCTATTTCAACCTTCATAAAAAATAGTGTATTTGTAAATAATATTACAAATTTGTACTTGTCGTAAAGAATAGACTGGCAGCTACAAAATGAGACCAAAATTTTGACAATCGGATAGAAATCGTGGACACTGTGAACGGTCAAAGCGAGAGATCTACCAAGCCTTAAAATTAAATCGTAAAAACGCCGAATTCGCACGTTTAAGGGGAGGAAAAGCTATTTAAAATTTTGGTGTTTTTTTTCCTATTTCAGCCTACATAAAAAATGGTTTATTTGTAAATAATATTACAAACTTGTCTTTGTCGTAAAGAATAGACTGGCAGCTACAAAATGAGACCAAAATTTTGACAATCGGATAGAAATTGTGGACACAGTGAACGGTCAAGCGAGAGATCTACCA